>JAPYZJ010001784.1:0-31961 GCA_030522765.1 Ophioninae sp. B BG-2022a
TTCCGCGGCAAATCGAGATTCACGAGGATACACTGAAAAGCATTAAAACGAAAGTCTGGAGAAAGCGATTATTCATTTCGTCGGGAATCGTATAGTTGAGGACGGCGAATCGGATCCAATGACGAATACGATGAAGCTATTCGGATATTTTTTTTCAAACCGACGCTTTCAGCGATGCGCGAAGGTTTTTCTCGTGTGAGAACTGGGTTTCCAAGACAACGCAATAGAGCTCGAGAAGGAAGAGAAAAACGTCAGCCCCGTCAACGACGTTGCGTGCCAGCCAAACTCTCCTCCTCGATTTCCTTCGCTCTCTCGGAGTTCTGGTGTTGTTTTTTTTTTTCTTTTTTCTTCTACTTCTCGTCGCTCGTCGATATCCATTTCCGCTTTATACAAGTCGAAAGAAGAGCAAAAGAGAAGAAAAAAAAAAGAGGGTTTGAGAACGAGAAAGAATCCTAGATCGTATCTCCTCGGAATACAATACTGTCGTAGCTCTCTTTGGATCGAGAATCCAAATTGGCAGGAGAGTAGGTACATCTCATTTTCCGAAAAGCGAAGAAAAATCGCGTTAGCCCGAGGTGGGCCTCGTGAAAAATCCACGCTGCGAGTCGTCGCGGTTCCATCGGTTCTTTCCATTACGTGGGATCGTTCAACTTTTGGGACGATCCAGGGACGAAAAATGAATTTCAAGCGAACACACGAAAAGCACGGTGGGGAAGGGTAAGAAGGGATGGGGAAAGTATGAAAGAATTGAAGCACAAAATCAGAGTGGTTAAGTATAGATATACACGTATGAGGCAGGAAAGGCAATCCGAGAGAAAAGCGAGAGCGAGAATGGAGAATAAAAAAAGATGGAAAAAAGTTTCCATCGGTCTGGGGAAAAGAGCGTTCCTTCCCCGAGTGTGTGTGTCCAGCACTCGAAATTTTCTTTCTATTCGATTAACCGAATCCCCGACCACTCGCTCCCTTTTTTAACCTCCCTCTCTCTAACTCCGTTACTCCCGTCGTGATGAAGAATTTAATTTATATTCATTCGAGTTTTAGATAAAGCTTGCGGAACCTTTCAACCTTTTCAAATGTCTTTTGTCCTCGAGTACCATTCCCTCTCTCTCTTCATCTCTCTGCCCTCCTCTCGAAAAATTCCAGTACCCACGAAAGAGCCCTTGACCTCGACCATTGCTATTTCCCGCGCAATCTTTCAGCCAGAGATATAACCAAGAGTCGCAATGTCATCGCGCGTTGACTGCATCCGTCCATACCCGAGAGAAGCTGTCCGAATTTACGAGGACATCAGTATTTCCCTGAAACTCAAAACAGAGGATGAATCCTGCTAGTCGAGGATCGACACAAATATTCCCTCATCCGACCAAGCTCTAACATTCGAGTTCTCGAATTTTCGCTCGGAACTTTTGACGAGAAGAAAAACGGGCAAAAACGTCTTTGCGAAATTCTCGTTGGGCTCCCCAGTCAACGGGAGCACCGATATGTGAAAGATATTTATTCGTTGGTGCGGTTGTACCGAGTATCGTCGGGTTTGATGGTGAAAACTGGACGTATCTCGAAACGCCGCGCCTCGAAGAGCAATATCAATTTTGTAGACACTCTCCTTTGCTCTCCACCTCCTCGACCCTCCCTCCACTCCCACCCCTCTTGTACGTTCGTCAAAGAACAACGAGGGCGCGAGTACGTCTTCGTCGGTGTCTCGGAGGGGCGCCTGGCTTTTCTATCCCAACTTGGCTTTCTTATCAAGTTTCGCGCACTTTCATTGGACCGACGTACAGTTTTGATTCCATGTCAGCTGAATATCACTAACAAAATATCACTAACAAAATATCACCAACAAAATATCACCAACAAAATATCACTAACAAAATATCACTAACAAAATATCACTACCAAAATATCACTAACAAAATATCACTAACAAAATATCACTATTAAAATATCACTATTTAAATATCACTAACAAAATATCACCAAAAAAATATCCCCAGGAAGCCCAGAGACAAACAAACCCAAACAAACCCAAACAATGATGTATTGTTTGGGTGTAAAAACGCTTAAAAACAATTGAACAGTTGACGAATCAATCGAATACCCTTTGATTCGAAACTACTGTTTACGGTTTCAAGTTCGACAGCGAGGAAGAGGCTTCATCGTCTTTACGCTTGTACATTGAAAAATGGCTTTTCTCGAGTCGTACTCAAACGTTTTTGGGTCCGCCCCGAACGAAAAGTCCCGTGTTGGATTCGTGGCTGTATTGGTACACGATAGATAGACTCGAAAAGCATCAAGGGTGGTACGAGCGGTGAGGAAAAATCGTTGATTTTTCTCGACTGAAAAGTCGAGCCCGAAAGCGGATCAACTCGTCAGATATATGTATAAGAAGACAAAGTGGAAGGATGGAGATGGGGAGTATTGAAAAATATAGCGAGCAACTCGAACGAACCTTCGATTCTTCATTTGCTATCGAATAATAACAATAACGATAACAACTATCAACAAATCCAATTTCATTCGATATCCAATCAACCCGATACTTATGAAACGAATATAAATATCACACGAAAGAAGAAGAAATTATACGAATCGTTTTTTTTTACACTTCGTTTAACCTGGCGTGTGTATATTATATTTTCAAGTGCACGGTGTGTATACTGGATCTTTTAGGGAATGGTCGGATTTACAGAATTTTCTAGGCTTCCAAAAAATCTGAAAAAGAGTTCTGGGTTACGAGTTTTCTTTACGAGAATTTGTGAAATAATTATTCAACGTTGCATCATAGTTGAATCGAGTAACCAGGACGGTTCATCGAGCGTGTGAAATGGACGTTGAATCTTCTTTTTTATTTGTCAATTACGAGTGGTGAGGGTTAACGCGAGCCTCTTTGGGGGCTTGGCACATCCGGTTCGAAGACCTCTGCTGGACGAACCCGTTTAATGATGTAGGCGTTTTCACGAGGAGGGGAAGTGTGCCGCTCGTACACGTAGTTACCAGAGAGAAACGGACACGTGTCGATTCATATCGGGTTTGCAAAGGTTCGAGCTTGTTCCAGAACTCGAGTCTTCTTCAACTATCCGATACTCTGATTCCTCAGTCGGCACGGTCGTTAAGAGAAGCATCGATATTCCGAATAAAAACGCGAAGCAAAGCGTTATGAAGAGGGAGAGAGAGAGAGAGAATGAAAGAAGATAAATTCCAAATATCGCTAGCCAATACAACTACGATCACCGCTTTAATTAATCCTATCGATTTGAAAATAGGATTTTCGGATATACGCATTAATACGACGGATATATGAGTATTTATGTCAGCGATTCAGCCTGTACGGATTTTCCGCTCCTGCTGACCCCAGCGGCACACACGCGCAACCCAATTGACATCGAACAAATGGACTCGCAATATGATTACGAGGGGTATGCTCGAGCGTGTCGAATGCGCGTGAACGATCGATTAATAAACACCGTTTTACCTTATCGTTCGATAGACCAGCTCTTTCCGAGAGAATCGATGACACGCGGAAAATACGACAAATGGAGCATCGACCAAACTATCGCTCTAACTTGATTAACCGAAATTACATTCGCCGGTATTGTCGCATGATTTTCGCGACGCTTCGCTCGGGCCCCACGCACGCGATTCCGTATTCGTGTACGCGGACAAGTCGAAAGCGCCATCTCTGGTCAACCGGCGGAACTAGGTAGACCATTTAAACCTGAGCGTCGATGCAAAAGTGACCTGAGTTACCGATCTATAGATCAGATGATGGGTAGTGCAGTAGTACGAGGCCGATGTCGGAAATGTAGGGAGCGAAGTTTTATAGCGAACGTACAGTTGATTGTGTTCGTTGCGGTGTTGTCTGTTTGTTTGGGTTTGTTTCTGGCCTTTCTGGGGATATTTTATCGTCGTGATATTTTGTCGTGTGATCACGTGACATGGAACCATTTTTTTTGGGATGCTCAATTCAAATCCGTTGAAGATTTTGCTCGAGCATTGATTCTTTTGGTAGTTAGGTTCTGATTTTATTTAGCTATGAGAAACTAGAAAAAAAATCAATTTTTAGACTATTTTTAGCAAACGCGTAAAAATCCTAACGTGCCTGAATCCTAAAATGTTCCACGGGTTCGTGGGGCCCGTAGTCCTGTGTAATCGAGTATAGGTAAGAGTTCGAATGATCGAACGTCGGTAAAAGGGCAAGCGATTATTATCACTTTGGGGCTAACGAGTTCCAACAACATTACCAACTCAAGGATCGTTAGCCGCTAGAAAGTATTGAAGACGGAAGCTCCTGTCTTTCGTACGCGGATGTCATTCGTCGATGACGTCTTGCAAGTAGGCCTCTCTCGCTAGCCCGATAGTAGCGCGCGTGTGTGCGTGTGCGCACGTAAAAATATGATACCGTGAACACTCGGAGGTTATCCGAGGCTCGTGGGCCGTCGCGTACAAAAAAATGTCCCCCGAGATGCGGTGCACAGAGCGCGCTCTGTGTCAGCGCTCCTGGTGGGGTGTGCGTCGAGACGGTGAAGCGCTATCACTGATAAAAGCATATTCGCATTATTTTATTTTTTTTGTCGGCTCGCTCTTTTTCGTTGCCGACGATACATCGCGGGCGCGCGCGACCGCGCGCCAATTGTCGCGATAAAATAAAAAAAAGGGTATCATTGTCGAGTAAGCGCGAGAGCGTAATCGGTTCGACGCGGGAGCCCTCTCGAGGCTCGTTCCTCGCGAACTTAGGTTATGTTCGTGGACAAGTGGAAATACCTTGAGGTGCGGCGGGCGAAGAGTGCGCGTGTGTGCTACGGAGAGGAACAGTGACCACCACCGGACGATCGTGACACACTGCTGGAAACGGGAGCGCGTCGAAACTTTTTCTCCTTTGTTTGTCAACGGCCTTAAAAAAGATCGATCGATCGTCAACTGTCAACAAAAAAAAGTCAACGGCAAGGAAAAAAGGATGGGACGGAGGGTCGAAAAGTTCCGTAAATATTCATCATCGTTGCGAGTATAGTTAGTCCGAAGAGGAGGGAGGGTCAAAAAACCGGAGCGGAAGGGAAATTGCGAATTTGGCAGAGTGGGGAGGTCCGGAGCGTCGACACTCGACCGTTCACGTTCGCCGCCGTGGTGGCGGCGGCGGCGACGACGACGACGTCGGGCGACAGACACGGCCTGATGATGACGACGAATACGACGACGCGGGGGGACGCGCCTCCGCTCATCTAATTATCCCGTACATAGCGTCTATGTACTCGCGATTATTGAATCATGAGCAATTTGCGAGTTACGTGTCAATGTTATCCGTCGTCAGTCGTTTTCCGCCCGTAGACGAAACGACCCAACTTTCGAGTAAACAGAATACGGGACAACGCGAAAACCGTACGGAGAGAGAGAGAGGGAGAGAAAAGACGCCTTTTCCTCGACGAATCTATGACGAGTAGGAAAGAAAATAATGAATTATGGACAAAGTGATGTGGATCGGGCGGTGTGTATGTGTCTCTATTTCTTTTCTAATCGTGAAAGTGACTAAACGGACCTACACATCTTTGACACACGGATAACAGCGTGCGCTCGAAAGTTTCCTGCTGCAGTGACTTATCAATTGTTTGCGCATAACCGAGTACGTTTGCCTGTGTGTGCGCGCGTATCGAGTGACGCGGGCACACCGTAGCCGGGATAGATCGAGATCGTCGACTTGTGATTGTGTATATCCGCGCGTAGTGTCGAGTATCGATCGTACAGGTATACGCGAAAGTGATACAAAAGATTCCGGGCGAGTTTTCACGCCCAGGTGAGAAAAATATGCGCTGATCGGGCGCCTCCCCCCGCGCCGTGTTTTTCACGCCTCGGTCACGCCTCCTCGGACGTTTTACTAGTTTTCATCGATTTTTATCGATTCGTCGCGAAAACGTTACCCAAAGATTCCACGCGACACGGGCAATACTTTGCAACCGTGTCGTCGCGCGGACGGATCAACGTTGCCGTTTTTTGAGGTTAGAAAGCGAGGATTAGCGTTTTCGGAACGTAAAGCGGAGACGTCAACGACAAGATCGAGAGCCCCACTCCTTGTCTCTTTCTCTCTCTCTCTCTCTCTCTCGCATGCGCTAGCAAGCACGGCGACAGCCCGATCGTGTGACAAAAAACACGTTGCTTCTCGTACCGTCGACTTCATTTTTGCCGACTTGTGCCTCGCGTGACATAAAAAAAGGTGGCGGGGGGTGGGGTGGTGAAAAAAATAAGAAAAATGGCGCGTTCTTTACCGTGGTCGTGCACTTGTTGCCTGAGATTCAAATTTAGTCCCGAGGAGATCGAGCAGCGTTACAAGAGCCAAGAAATCGACAGGATGCTGGAAAAGGACAGGCAGGCTTTCAGGAGGCAGGTCAAGCTCCTTCTTCTCGGTGCCGGGGAGAGCGGAAAATCCACGTTTCTCAAGCAGATGCGAATTATTCACGGTATCAAGTTCGAGGTTCGTTTGACCGACTGTAACGTTTCACCCCTACGCTTATTTTCTCTTTCCACAATGTTTCTTTTTCCAATTGTTACTATCACTGTTTTTTGCAATGACTTTTTTCCGATTGGTTCTTTCCACCGAATTGTTCGTGCAATAGTATCTCCAACACTTTTCAATCCTGTAAACATGAGTATTCGTTTCGTCATTGAAACTACTTTTTTAATCAGGGTATTATTCAAATAATTATCACTCGAAATGTTTTTCATCTTGTGTGCATTAAAATTGTTATCTCCTGCTTCGTAATATTGCATTGTTTAGCAAGAGAATTCTTCCCGTTGCGTGCTCGGCTTCTCGCTGAATCGGCACAATGCTAATTTTCCTATTATTGGTGCTTTCTATCGATATTCAACAAAAGCTGTACATTTGAATGTACGAATTATCCAAGTATTCTCGAAAGATAACATTTTTTAGCCGGAATTGATCAAGGAGTACCAACACGTCATCTATCAAAACATCATAAAAGGCATGAAGGTTTTGGTGGATGCCAGGGACAAGCTCAACATACCCTGGGAGAATCCAAAGAATTACGATATCGGCTATCAATTGTTAAAGTTCGAAAATACCATGGTCCTTGATGCTAGACTCTTCCTCCGTTACGTACCATCGCTGCAGAGCCTCTGGAAGGACGCATCAATAAGGAAGGCTTTCGACAGGAGAAGAGAATTTCAGTTGGTACTGTATACATTCCTTGGATTTTGTCTCAGATTTTTCCGGTCGCTTCCAAATTTACCAACATTTCCTTTTGTTGCAGAGCGACTCGGTGCAATATTTTCTGGACAGTCTCGACAGAATCGCGAGAGTCGTAAGTGAACCGATTTTTTTGTACAATCTTCTCTTTTCCCTTGCATTCAACAAAAAAATTCAATCGGTGTTTACGTCTGTACGGTTAGGAATACGTGCCGACGCATCAAGACATACTGCACTGTAGGAAAGCAACCAAGGGAATATCGGAATTCGTGATACCGATAAACAACATACCATTTTTGTTCGTCGATGTGGGTGGACAGCGATCACAGAGGCAAAAGTGGTATCAGTGCTTCGACTGTGTTACGTCGATACTCTTTCTCGTCTCTTCCTCCGAATTTGATCAAGTTTTGCTCGAAGATCGGTGAGGACTTTTGTAACATGAGTGAAATAGCAGAGTCCTGTACGGCGTAGCCAAAGAAAGACACGAGGGAAGACAACAAATTTTCGTTTTCTCTTCGGCAGGAGAACCAACAGGCTGGAGGAGTCGAGAAACATATTCGACACTATAGTCAACAACATGATATTCGGTGGAGTTTCGATAATACTGTTCCTCAACAAGACCGATTTGCTCGAGAGGAAAGTCAGGTCGCCAGACACCAATGTCAGCTGGTATTTTCCACAGTTCACGGGTGATACACATTCCACGAAGGACGTCCAGAGCTTTATCCTCGATATGTTTATCTCGGTAAAGAGGGATCCGAGAAAGCCACTCTTTCATCATTTCACGACGGCCGTCGACACGGAAAACATCAAGGTAGTCTTCAACGCCGTCAAGGACACTATACTCCATCGGAATCTCGAGTCTCTCATGCTCCAATAGAGAAATGCCAAAACCGCGAAACAATCGCAAACGGACGAATACACTGCGGGGTCCATTCGGTGTTCCCCGGAAAACGAAAAAGGCTCTTCAGCCAAGATGATCGATTATACGTTTCTCATACGTACAATTTTATTTCGAAAAATGCGTATTCCCGGGTTTCAAGCCCAGAGATCGTGAAAATCGATAACAAATTGTCCACCAGCATTTTCTTTCGTGCGTACTAAAGAAAATGCTGTAAAATCAACGACTGCCTGTAAATTATGGAGAGGATGAGGAGAAGGAGAATCTCATTTTTTTTTGTTGGAAATCGTTCTCATTTGCTCCTCTTCCTTCAGTGGCCTCTCACTTTTTGATACAAATATTGATCGAGTTGAGACTTTTCCAAGTTATATACAATATTAATATTAATATGTAACGTGTAAATAGCGACTTGTATTCTACACACGTATGTTTACATGCGCACGCGCGTGTGTATACATATGCATGTGTATATATATATATATATATATATATATATATGTGCATGCAGCCATGTACTCGTGTATGTGAGGAATTGATATCTATGCGTTGTCCATAATCTCTATGATGATGAATTTATATATTTATATAAAAACAAACGAATATAATAATAATTATGCGAAAAGAGAAAAAGTACGTGAGCAGCGATATGGAAACGGCAGCATTGCATCTTTTCATACTTTGTACAGATTGGTTTATCCAAAAGCTTGTTTTTATACTTATTTTTATTACTAGGCGTAGAAACACAAAATTGAAAACTGAATGAAAAATGCTGCGATCAAAGTTCTCTACATGTCCATATGAAAAACGAGGGTTAATTTATTTTTTCGATTATTATTATTATTGTTATTTACCGCATTGTATCCTCTTCCGCGTACGGTATCGGAGGTAGAAAATAGGGAAAAAAAGAAAAATAACCATCAAGTAGAAAAGTCATAATTCGCAAACTCGCGCGTTATTTTTCAAAAACTCGGATTGAACGTTGCGAATCCAAGTCTTGACTAGCGACACCGGGATCCTGATCAATATTTATGTACACGTAAATATACGTAAAAGGTCAAAAATGAAGGAAACAGATCAAGCCAAATACTAGATCCATGCCATAAGAGCCAAATGAAACTTTGAACCGTTTTATGTTCAAGCTGCTGTGGACGAAAACGAAAGAATTCGAGTTTGATAGTCGTTGGTTGCGCAACGGGAAAAAAAAAGGATTAGAAACGAGAAGCTCAATCGGGTGCGAAAAACGAGGAAAAATGTGCCCCTCGTTTGGCAGCTTTGTACAGCTTTGCTCCTACCTGAGAAGCGACACTCTGTCCAACTTATTGAATACACTTTTTTTTTTCTTTTTTTTCGCATTCGTTCGCGATCTATCGTACATTTCCGCATTTACGAGTCGCTCTCTTCTCGTTGCAATATCGTAACGATAGTAAATAATTTTCCAAGCTCGAGCTGCAATAATTGCAAGTGCAAACGGAAACGTTATTTTTTCTTCGTGTTTCGCCCTCTCGCGGAACGTTGTACACGGCTCAAAGTTTTTTTTTTACATTCCTACTCTCACCAGCGTATGTGCACCCAATTTGGCCCCTCGAATATATATTTTTATAAAATTTAATGGATTGTTCGTTAGTTTGTTTGTTCGTTTTTTTTAAACAAATGTGACGCCGTGGTCACGGAAAAAATGGCAACTCAAGCATATTTTAGGCTTTTTACACTTGTTACGTGAATAGATTGAAAAAAAATATATCGAATAAATAACGATTAAGACTGTCGATAAATGAGATAGCCGAACGATACCTGTTTTGTTTTTGTTTTTTTCTTCCAATTCACCGACCAATCCGCCCGAGCGTTCGGTATCCAAGTTCTCTCGAAATTTGCCTCGCGCGGAATCGATTGCCGAACGAAAGAAGAAAAAAAAAAGATTACACGGACGAGTAGTAATAATTGCAAAGGTGTGTACCCCCTCTTCCACAACAGCGACAATAATAGGTATAATAATAATAACAATAACTAACATAATTATAAGAAAAAATTAAAAATAAATTATTTTGCGTAACGAAAAAATCATCACGCTAAGACTATCGGGTATTAAAACATGAACAAAATTCGATTACGAGAGAACAGGAAAAAAAATGAAAATCGAAATGAACGCGTGCTATCGCGATTTGCCGAATTTTACTGAGACTGAAACGAAATCAACGAGGAAAGTAAATACAAAATGCACAGTTTACGTGGTATACCGATGAATCCAAAAATTTTGTACGCAGCGTTGCTGTAATACACTTCGTCCCGTCCTCCCGAGGACAACGATTTTACGATCTATTTTTATTTTCTAATAAAGACACGTTTCGAGTAAATTGCAATCTTCGGATCATTCTTTAATGGCAGATCCCGTATGACGTTAGGTTTTTTTTTATCTCCCGAATTAGCGAGCAAGGCAAATGTTCGAATCTCGTGTTTATCGAGAGTTCATAAACGACGTGAGTAACAATGACGAATGTGTTTGCGAGACACGATGTAGCATGAATCATAGTGGAAAAAAGTTGCAAATTCAAACTTACGTATGTCGACAAATGAACTCGAAAGCTTCCCCGCATTCGTTTTTCAAATTCGAGCAGCCTCTTGATTCCAGATCGAAGTATCGATCCTAATTCGTCGCCTTCCAATCTCCGAGTCGAATCGTGCTCAGTATCGATAAAAAAAACGACAAAAAATCAGGGCTGACATTCAATCACCAAAATGGTTCGAATGGTAGACAAGAATTCCAAGAAATTCAACTTCACGTGGCTCATCGATCCCAGAGTCACTACGCTCAACCCTGAAATGACGCTGTCCCTTTCCACTGATATCCATGACTCGTTTTTACAGATTCCAATTATCATCGCCAACATAAAGAAATTTGCACCGAAGAAAATTGGAATTTGTTCGATAGACGTGAAGTAAGACTGAAAAGAACTTTTGACACGAAAGACCGGAAGTACGTTATTTTCGGCGGAAATGTCCAGTTTTTTTTTTACAATGTGACATTTCGTTTTCAGATATACAGTGAATATATGTATACGTATATGCACTGAGTAAAGGTTTTCCACTTTGCGTTGTACCGTCCGCGCGCAAAGTGTTCAAATGTTACCGTGCCTTTTTTTTGTATATTGTAAATTTTGTACATACAAAAATATGTTACACCAATTAAAATATTGATATGTAATAACGACAAGTCGGGTGATCGAAGTAATGACAACAAATAAATGACTACTCTATAAAATCACTGTCTTGTTTTGCCAAACTCTTTCGGTCTGTTTTTTTTTTATCACCTCTCGTTTGTAAATCATTATTCGTCGAGTAATCAGAAAAACACATTTACGTGTAAGTGCGCACGAAAACAAAAAATATATATACGTACGAGGTTTGTTAAAGAAATAAGGTGACTTTTCAAATTTCGCGGGCTACGTAAATACGATTTTTTTTTTGGTTATTCTGATACACATGTGCTCAAAATACGTTGACATTATCAGCCATTTTGCATATTTGATTTGTTTTTCATAAATATAAAGGTTAACCGTGTTTCGATATGCTCGACGATTGTTCGCCTTTGAAAAAAATGAATGAAAGAATCTGTATTTATTTATTATAAATAATAAATAAATATATCTTATTTTGTAAACTAACCTCGTAAATATATGTTTATTCAGCAAGACGAGAGGGCTATCCTTGTTCCCTCATTAAATCTCGTATTAAAACGACAACTGTAATTATTATTGATTATTTATTGGCAGCGATCGATTGGCACAAAGTTAGTGGCAATCTCTTTGCTTTTTTCTTCCGTATACAAAAATGAGAAACGTATTTTTATTTTGTTTGCTTCGTCCGGACCATCCTTTCCGTATAACTACTAACTCGTTCGTCGATCATTTTTCGTTATGCCCATGTTCTACCGAAATATATATATGTACAGCGTGTTACCAGGCGAAATTAATTTTTTTTTTCTTTTTAAACGAACCTCCCACGAGAACGTTTGATTTTTCGTTACGCGAGCTTCATTCAATTTTCATTTGATTTTGACTTCTTGGTTTTTATCATTAAGTGGTGCTTCTTTTTGTTGCGTCATTTGCGTATGGCAACGACGACGGTGACTCTCGATTTCCTCTTGTCTCATTCTACATCGATATCCCCTCCGTATATTTATATATCGCTACTTCATATATCTGCTTCTCGTATCACACTATAATAGACATTTCCTTCTTTTCTTTTATCTAAACATCACATTGGCAAATTAATAGTAAACGCTATATAATAATAATAATAATAATAATATTAATAATATTAATAATTACACGCTATTTCATAGTCGTTGAACGGTCTCATAGATATACTACAGCGATATTTACAAGTCTTTGTCATTTCTCGCTTTTTCCATGCCTATATCCATTGCTTCTTTCTTTTTCTTCCGCTGCGTTAGCGTTCTTTTTTTCTTTTTTTCATCCACTTTTTTTCTTTCCCTTTCGCGTGTGATTTTTTTTTATTATATCGAAGGACGTATAAAAAGTGAAAAAATTCGTCAACTTGCGCGTATTCGGACGTAAGAGATTTGTGGGATGGATGCGTACAGAGTGTACAAATACAAGTGTATCAAAGTGTGCCCGCCCCCTCCCCCCCCCCCTTCCCACTCTGATTAACAATCAAGTCGAAAAAAAGAGGGGTCGGCGGTATCTCGAAGGAATGTAGCGTTTCGTTAATAATATGGCAACGTGTTTTCTTACTTTCGAGGGACAGAAAAATATCACCCGAGTTATACTTTTATTTACTTTTTTTTTCTTCTTTTTTTCAAACGCTAAACCCTATCTCTCCCTAAATATATTTATTAGGATGTTTCGAAAAGAAAAAGAAAAAACAACAATAAATCCTGTCCCTTTGAACCGTACCCATCAAGGTTTCGGAAAATGCGCGGACATTCGAAACTTTCAAACTCGAGGCGTGAGAGCTCTATTTGCGTTTCCTCCTTTTCGTTGAAACTTGAAAGCGACAATAACGAACCAATCGTCGAAAGATAATAATCCGTTGCAACCAATTCGGACTCGAGTCCGAGAGTTTCTCATTTGGCGGCTTTGATTTTACTTTTTCGAACGCACTCTAATATTTACGTTTACGTATAAATATAGGCAAAAGTGTGCGTCAAAATATTCTTTTGTACGGTTGTTTGGGATATTCGATTTATATCCCCCCTCCCTCCGCCACCTCTTTCTCCTCGTCCCTCGTTGTTCAATTTTTTATTCTCAGCAGCGTACGAGCGAATCGTCATACCTCGCGAACGATGCGAGAAAACGAAAAACAAAAATCAAAAGAGAAAAGTGAATTGAAAATAACAAAATTTGAAGGTTATCGTGCATCCGTGATTAAAGGGTTGGAGGAACGTGGATACCAACGAAAACAAAAAAAACAACGGCAACGAGGAGACGAGAAAGAGGCAAAAAAAAAGAATAAATTCGAAATTGCATTTCGTGGATCTCGAAAGAATCATCTCGCGAAGCTATCTTAGCACCGCGATGATAGGCTCTGAGCGAAAACAGAAAAACATTCCTGCCTTCTCGTTGCTTCCAAAAGTTGTTTTTTTTTTCTTTATCGCGCAAATGTGCGTCTCGCGTTATCAGCTCGTCCGTGACGTATCATCTTTTCATCGGGTTGTTTGTTGCTGGTGTATGTTGCGAAAAATTGTCGCAATAGCTTCACAGCTCGAGTTCTTCGGCGGTCCGTGACAAGCGATGATTGTCGATGCGACGTCGCTGACTGCGCCTTACCGCGTCGGCGCGACGATAAGGCTCCGATCTTAGGCCCAAAAGTATGTCCTCCAGGGCTCCGTTGTAAACCTCGTCCTGTTGTAACAGCTTCTTCTCCTGGACCATACGAGTTTTGTTCTTCAGTTCGTTTATCACCGCGTCCTTGATAAGACACAGACGCGACGGACGACCCGACGAAGTACCAATTTTTTCGGGATTGAGGAATAAAGGGAGGAAGGAGGATGATGAGGATAGAGGTACGAATAAACAGGACGTCAGGTGGGACAAAACAAAAAATCAAATAAACGATTAAACAAACAAACGAAATAAAAGTGTCAACGTGAAAAAAAAACAAAACTAATCAAGGTAGGAATCTACTTTGGAACTTTGAAAAAATCGATTTTTGTAATTTACATTTTTCGAAAGTAAATAAGTTCAAGAATATTCTTTCGAAATGATGCAGGCATAATTTTTTTTTGTGATTTGCTCCTTTATAAAACACTTTGAACGCGTTTATCTCTAAACTACGTTTTACAGAGCTTTTTGCTAAAGTGCCCGAAATCACTGTACCGAATATTAGGAAATTTTTATCACGTATTCTGTACAACTATAGCAAACGACTGAACTGGAATTATTCAAAAATTTTGATTTTTACTACACTCTTTTGACAAAAAGCATTGGAAAAAACATGCAATCTTTTTCTTCCTTCTTTCGCCGCTATTTTCTTATTTTTTTATGTACATTAAAAATCCTAGTTCAGACAGTTGCTAGTGATGTATCGAACCGAAAAATTCAAATTTATTCTGTTCTGGAAGGCCCATTTTTGAGATCTCAACACCAGAGTAGAGCCACCAACTAATCGTGGCGTTTTATTCAAACGGTGTTTTCGTACGTTAAAAGTGTATAAAATATATACCAAATCTTGTTTTTTGTATTTCAAGAGTGTATTCATCAAGTCTATCAAAGCCTGTACAAATACTTCATTCCTAATCTTACAAAAAAATATTGAAAAATATTTATTTCTTCTCGCGCCCAAAGTAGAATCCTGTCTGAAGATCGTAAATAAAATTGTACAATTAATTGGATCGTAACGATCGGACACGTGATAAATAAAGTTGGATGAATTGATAGTGGACGTGCGAACGAGGCATTCGTATCGCGCGATTCGTCGGGTGATGACCGGGACATGCGAATAGACCTCGAAGAAAATCATTGGACCGGCGTTTCATCGTTGAGTCAAATAAAAGTGAAAAATTTGACGAGGGACTCGATTACGTAAAAAAAAAAGGAAAAAAAACATGAATAGGCGATACAAGTAACAATTGGACGATTGAGAGGTGAACGCGAACGAAGTAACGTTTTAGAGTCCCCGTGAAAGAATAATCGCGACGATCGGCTTTAAAACCGCGATCGTCTCGAAGAATGCAACCAAGATGCGTGTGTATGCAACGATAACATCATAGCTACCGAATCAATCGTTACCAACCAAGTGTGAAAAATTGGGCGGGTGCGTTTATTTGTTCGTTATTGGGAGAGACGATAATAATCGAGAGCGAGTGAAAATTAGGTGAAACGAGCGAGTGAACGATGAGTCAACTTTCTCTCAAGCAACATCAAAGCGCAAGCTTTTCCGTGGCGCACTTCTATCACGCGCATTTTTACACCTCGATTTTTTTTTATTAAACAACGGATAAACACGGTTTTTCATTTTTCATTTTTTCCCTTCGAGTCGAATTGAAAAATTCTCATTTCGATCGAACGAGCGATGATTTCCTGAAGATTCTTCATTTTTTTTTCTTTTTTTTTTTTTAATAATTTGAGATAGAAACAAATGAAAAAGATAAGAGAGAAAGGGAGAGAAAATGAGAGAGAGAGAAACAGACAGATATGAGAGAAAGAGGGAAAAAGAGATATTTATATATATATATTTTTTTTTCGTATAGAAAAGACGAAGTGAGTGAGGGATGGAAGACTTACATTGTTGCGAATCGGTTTTTTTTGGCACTAACAATTGAGTTACGTTCTGAGCTCCAGTTCGTTAAGATGCCGGTGTAACAACAGGCTCTTGTTCGTGTTACAGCAAAATTTCGGTGTCTTTTTAATGTGCCCCAAACAAAATATGTAACAAATAAGAGATGAAATGAGAACGAACGACAGTCTTTTTCCATGTGAGGATAAGAGAAAACAAACGGAAAAAAAATCAATTAGTGAATAATTAGAGAAAAAAAAACATTTATCAACGATCGTGTGCGAGAGCGGCAAATGTATTTCCCAAGATAAACAAAAATAAAGTCAACGATAACACGAGGATAATCGAGCGAGGAAAAAAGGCGGAATTTGTTTTTTATTTCTCATAGCTTTTTATCGCTACTGCTCGACAGAGCATTTCGTCAGTGCGAACAATTATTTTCGTATATTCCAAACTTCTTTTTTCTCGCGCGTACTAAAATAAAAAATAAAAATAACGATAAAATGCGCGAGAAGAAAAAAGAGTATTTTTCCGCCTCTCTTCGCCTCCCCGACCCAGTACTCACGAAACGAGGATCGAATGTGGATTATTGACGAATCCGCTCTTTCAATATTTTTTTTTCAACACCATGCTTCCTCACGACATGCAGTGGTTTCTTTTTTTTTTACTTCTCGTTGTTCATCGTATCTTCGTTAAACGTTTTGTTCCTATCCTTACGTTTTTATTTTTTTAATTTTTCAACAGTGAATCTTTCAACCAGAAACGGAACTTTGGTTATAGCAAAAAAAAAAGGTAGGCGAGCGCGTTGACGTTGAGAGAGAACGTGTATGTAACTGCGTGTATATGCGTGTATATTTATTCGTGTGAGAAATTAAATCGAACGCGAGAGCATCGACGAGTCTGTTAATGATTTTTCGTAATTGGAAACTTGGTTAAAGATGCACTTCGTTGACGATGATAATAAGTAGCAACAAAACAACATAATTCCAGCAACCAGGAAATTTCGATATAAAAGGCAACGAATATTTCGATTTTATCTTTCAATCGAGAAAATGAAGGTCGGATTCTGCTTTGGAACTTTGAAAAAAAAATCGATCTTTTGATATTTTACAATTTTCGAAAGTAAAGAGATTCAAGAATTATCTCTCAGAATTATGCAGTCATGGCTAATGAAGCATAAACTAATCTTTTTTGTATTTCGTTACTTTACAAAACACTTTGAACGCGTTTATCTCTAAACTACTTTTTAACAGCGCTTGGTGCTAAAACTTCCGAAACTGTTGAACCGATTTTAATGAAATTTAAATCACATATTCTGTACTGTACAAATTTAAATCAATTTAAATTAAAATTTAATTTTTATTTAAAAAAAATTTAATTTAAATAAATAAATAAAATAAAAGATTAAATTTAAATTCTGTACAAATTTAAATCACATAGCAATCGACTGAACTGGAATTATTCAAGAATTTTTATTTTTTACTGTCCTTTTTTGGCAAAAAGCAGTGAAAAAACATGCAATTTTCCCTTCCTTTTTTTCGCTGCTTTGATTTTTGCATGTACATTAAAAATCCTAGTTAAGTCGGTTTCTAGTGATGTATCGAACCTAAAAATTCAAAATTTTCTGTTTTGGATGGTTCTATTTTAGAAATTTGAGTACCAGCGCAAATCCACTTAGTGATCGAAGCGTTGTATTCAAACCGTGTTTTCGTACGTTACAAGTGTATTTATCAAGCCCAAAAAACCCTACATAAAAACCTTCATTCATAATCTCAAAAAAAATTCATAAAAATATAATTCATAAAAAATAAAAATGAAATTCATAAAAAATTCATAAAATAGCCCTTTTATTCGAGGGCCCAAAGTAGAATCTTGCCTTAAATCAAGACGTGTCAAAAACGAAATAGAGTGCTCGACTATCGATAAAATCGATTCGATGTTTCAAGCGACAAAAATGTGGACAAATGCATGCTCGAGGGTAATAAACGAAAAAGAGAAAAAAAACCCCAAATTTATTCGCAAACGAGATTACGAATATGAAATATGAACGATGAGAGAGAAAGATAAAAAGTGAGAACGATTTTCGGACAAAAGGGTGCGTACCTGCTGTTTCTTTTGGTTGAGCTTGTTCCGTTTGATAACTTCCTCGGACGTATTGAGTGCCTCGGCAGCGGCGGCCTCGAGCCTTCGTCGTTGCTCGTTCTCCTGATCCGCAGCCTTTGAAGAAAAAAAAAACACAACATAGACATAAGAAGACGCTAATCGAGATAATACTTGTCTATATAAGAAGAGAAAGCGACTGACTGATCTATAAACGTACAGCCCGAAATGCTGGGTTTGGAAACTTGATATTTCGAGAGTAGATTTTTCTTTCGTGACCTGAGTATCAATTAACATAGGATTTGCGAAATTCTTCCCTCAAGGAGAAAAATTGAAAATACAAATTCGAAAAAAAATCTGTTATTTCTCAAATTCGATCTTTGAGAATTCGGACTTTAAATTGAAGATTTGGAATAACGATTCACAGCGTTTTTTTGCAAATGAAGCGTTGAGGTTTTTTTTTCCGTGCAATTTTGCACGGTTCGTTATTTTCCATTGTTTTTAATGAAACGGTCATTAAAATATTCAACCGATTCCTTATTAATTTATATTTGATTTATTATTTGATAATTTAGGAAAATTATTATAATAAATAATAAATATTAATCATTATTATAGGATATTATTATATATTAATTAATTATATATTATTAATTCATTATTATTATTATTATATATTAATTATCAATATATAACTAATAATTATTATATAGTAATTATTATTGTATTTAATATTATTGGAAAATTATAATAATAAAAAAATACAAATGTATATTTGTATTTTTTTAAATTATCATATGTTTTCTCCTTTTTTTCGCAATCATTCATTAAGGGGCTGGAAAGTGTTTCATAAAAAAATTCGAGTAGATAGGTGCAGTAAAATGGAAGTGGGAAAACCTTGAATGCTCTCGCGAATCTGACGAGAAGCGAGAAGAATGTGTTGGCGTCCGCCTGTCTCGGGCTCTCGCCGAAGAATTCGACGCACTCGCGAAAAGCTTCGCCGGCCGTTCTCGCGTCGGACTTGAGTCGTCGAAGTTTCTCCTCGGAATTATTCAAAAAGTCGCGAAGCACCGTGTTGTGTTTTTCCTTGCCTCGAAGCTCGAATTCCTTTCGCACTTGATCCATACCTTTCTCGAGCTCGTGTACGTCAGTCGTTATGTTTTCGATCGATACTAAGCGTGGACAAAGAAAAAAAATGATTAGTTGTCGGATCAAAAAGGAAAAAAATGAAAATTCTTTGCCGTCACAATTCGAGGAATCGAACAGTGGAACAAAAAATTCGTAAGTAAAAAGTTGAACCTCGATTATCCAAACTTCGATTATTCGATATCGAAATCTTTGTTCTGTGATAAAGTTGAGATTTCTCAAAAAACGAAACATTTTTAACGCGTAATAAAACGAGAAAACATTTAATTTTCTAACCAAAATTCTAAATACGAATTTCCATGAATATAAGCTTTTAAAAATGACGAAATTTACTTCATTCTCTATTTTTCACTTTTAAATAGGATATTTCGAAAAATCACGTTTTGAAGTTGACTCGTTACGTCACAAAATCAAAGTTTAGGCTAAGCGCTGATAATCCAGTCATCCATTCAGTTATTTACGATTTTGCTTTTTGAATATAGAGATGAATCGATTTACCCGAATATCCTAACCGTATTTTTGATCGTTCGTTTTTTTTTTTTGTTATCTCAGCGATATATGGTTTCGATCAATTCGGATGTTCGAGGTTTAACCTTAAGAAAATTTACCAGTCGCAGCTTTGTCGATGTACATGAGCTCGCTCTCGAAATTGATAATTTCCGGAAATTTGAGCCTTATCGTCGCGACGATATAGTGCAACAAGCACATACGTTTGTCGGTCGATTTCGTGTCCAAAAGGGTGTCCAAACTCTGAAGTTTAAATCCGTAAGCCGGACCTCGTTTGCTGCTGTTTAGATAATTACCAAAAGCGAGAATAATCTCGAGTACGGCGCGCAATTTTTTCGAACTTTTCACCGAGCTCGCTGCCGATATTACGGCGTGAATTTGAGGCGTTATCAGATGCAAGTTGTCGAAGAAATTCCCTATGTAATTCATTATGGAGAGTTTCGTCGATATTCTCTCGACTTTGCCGAGCTGCATCAAAAATTTGTCCTCCTCCGTTAGCAGATTTACGTTCTTTTTTTCGATTATGTACTCCCGATACGCTTTTATCTGGAACCGGAAATAAATGAAATTCGTAATTGTATACTTCACGAGGAGTCGCAATGATTCCAAACAACTTCCGATTTGAAAGATCTTTCCGAATGACAAAAATTTAGGACATCAGTTTGAACACTTTAGATGGACTTGAAGTTCGCATCGTTGCGACGCAATGAAATTTCTTTTCTCATTTTTTTATTCTCTTAGATCCATTATTTGGCGAAATATTTTTTTCTACATTTGAATTCTAGGTTATCACATTAATGATTTGAATAATTTTTGAGGTCTTTTACTATGGTCTTGAAGTTTGCATCGTTGCAATCCAATAACATTTTTTCTCATTTTTTTATTTCCTTAGATCCATTATTTGGCGAAATATTTTTTTCCAGCATCGAATTCTAGGTTATCGCAATGAAGATTTGTAGAATTATTGAGCTAGATCACTTACGATTTCAGTGAAACAAAAAAATAGAGGAATTAAAAAATAATAATTTAGCGATCTTCAATCTCATCACTTTAGAACTTAGGATTCTCGGTATCATATTTTTATCGAATTTCGAAATTTTTTCTTACCTCCTGATCCGTAGGCACCATACGTTGCAACAATTCAACATTTTCGAGCGAGAGAATCTTAAGATCGAGAGCGTTGACCGCCATTATGACTTTTTCCACCGGCATCTCCATTTTCCTTCGCGATATAGCTGAAACAAACCCAAACAACAAAAACGTTTAGAAATTAAAAAAAAATCAACAAATGTCGTAGACGAAAAAAAAAAACGTGCGCCGAGATACCGATATTTCGCAGCCTCGTGTGCTCGAGTAGTGAAACGTTTTCCGGCTTTTTGAATCTCTTGCTGGGAAAACTCTGGAGACCGTCGATCTCGTTGGTGCCGTTGGCTACGTGACCACCCATGCCGATCTTGAATCTTTCCTCGAAGTCCGAAAAATCGATGTAATTGTGAAGACGGTCGTCATCGAGTTCGTTGAATATCGTGCCTCGTACTTGATTCGGTTTCAGAGCGATCCAATTAAGGGTCGGTAGTTTGTACTTCGTTTGGACCTACGATCGACGAACGTTCGATTGAATCGCAGCTGCCACATTGAATTTTTCATTTTCGGTTATCAAAAATTCTCTTTCACTTTCCGTTGGTGGAAGAGGTTTGTTCAAAAAATAAAGTTACTTTTCAAATTTCACGGACTACGTAATACGATTTTCAATTGTTTTTTTTTTGTTATATTGGTACACGATTCCGTATGTTGACATTATCAGCCATTTCGCGTATTTAGGTTGTTTTCGATGGATATTGAGGTTAAACGTGTTTCGGTGCTTCGACGATTGAAAAAAGCGCTGGCACAAGTGTATTAAATCTGAAGGTCATTACTTTGAAGAGGACGAAATAGATATTGACGGATACCTAAATAATCGAAAAGAAAAATAGAAAATCACCTTAAGGACATGTCGAAGACGTACCACGTGACACACGAGTACGAGAGAAATAGTCGAAATTTTGAAATCGCAATTTCTCAAGGACGAAACATTTTTATCGTAAAATTCGAGCATCTATTTCTGTCTCTATGAATTCTACAAAGACTGATGCTCGATTTTTCACCGTAAACTTTATCGACGCCGAGAAAACGAATTTCGCAAATTTGTGAGGTTATATCGATGTTCGACATGCCCTCAAGGACATGTCGAAGACGTGCCACGTGACACACGAGTGCGAGCTAGTCGAAATTTTTAAATCACAATTTCTCAAGGATGAACAATTTTTATCGTAAAATTGAAGCATCTATTTTTGTCTCTATGAATTCTACAAAGACTCATGCTCGATTTTTCACCGTAAACTTTATCGACGCCGAGAAAACGAATTTCGCAAATTTGTGAGGTTATGTTCGTCACGACGTTAACCGTTTTCTAAACATAGCTCTCATCAGTCGCAAAGTATCGAGAACTCTAGAATAACGATAATAATTGCTCAACACTTATAATCCAAAACTCCATCTTTTAACTCGTATCGAAAATTTGTGAGGTTATGTTTCGTCATGACCTTAACCGTTTTCCGATGAAATCAGACGCCGAGAAAACGGATTTCGAGAATTAGTGAGGTTATGTTCGTCATGACGTTAACCGTTTTCTAAACATAGCTCTCATCAGTCGCAAAGTGTCGAGAACTCTAGAATAACGATAATAATTGCTCAAGGCTTATACTTCGAAACTCGATCTTTTATCTCGTCCCGTATGGAGTTTGGGGGAACCCAGCGGAGTGATGAAGTCTTGATCGTTCGCATGGTAAACGAAACCGTACCTTTCGTTTGATCGTCATAGCACCATCGGGTGCCTGCATCATGCCCGCAGGTGGAGGTGGTATGGGTGCCGGTGGGGCGAGTCTCGAGTCACCGGTGGCGTTCGTTATCGACATCGGTGGGGGCGGTGGGCAAGGGGGCGGTGGTGGTGGCGGGGGAGCCGGTGCGACAGGAGACGTTGCGTTCTCGGGGCACGGGGACGCCGGTAAATTCGCATTGCTGCTAGACGAGACCAAGTTTTCGGAGGTGGGCGAGGAGTCGGCAGGCGAAAAGTCGCGCAGCAGCCTGCTCGTCGATATTGCGTTCCCGCCGCCACTTCCGCCGCCATTTCCGCCGCCACCACCACCGCCACCGCCAGCCTTGCTCAGGGTCCCCGTTAACGTCTCCAACTCGATTATCTTGTTCTCGAGTACGCTCTGCCGTCTCGCCGAGTCTTGACGTTGTCGTTTCACCGCCGTAAGCTCGTCCTCAACCATTCGACGCGCCTCGAGTGCCTCCACGTACTCGATCTTTATGGCGCCCAACTCCGTCTCGAGCTCCGCCAATTTCGCCAACGACTCCCGCTCCAGTTCGGCCATTCTGTCGTGAGCCTTACGAGAGACGCGAATCGTGAATAACAATTTTTCAAAATCGAAACCTGTCTTTCCTAAGTATTTTATTATTTTTTTTTTTAATTCATTGTTTATCATTTTTATTATGAAAATTATTATTATGGTCGATTTTTATTATTTTTCTTTTGATTTATGCATCTTTATTTAATTTTCATTTTATTATTATTATTATTGATTTTTGTTGTTTTTATTATATTCATTTTCTTAGCACATTTTTCTTTTTTTTTTTTTGAAAAGTGAATACGTTTCGATTCAAGGATTACTAAATTTCTTTCATTTTTTTAAATGTTTGCAATCCAAAGCATTTTTTTTATTATGATGAAACATTTTCGATAAAAATGTATCGGAAGATTTAAACAATTGTGGCGACGAAAATAGGCAAAGAAATACAATTTTTTAAATTAAAAAATTGTTTATTGGTATTATTATTATAAATGTTTGTTGGTTTTATTATATTAATTTTATTATCACATTTTTCTTTAATTTGTTGAAAAATAAATACGTGTCGATTCAATGATTATCAGATTTCTTTCATTTTCCAAAATATTTGCAATCCAAAGCATTTTTTTTTCATATTATGATAACAAATTTCCGATAAAAATGTATCGGAAGATTGAAACAATTATAGCGATGAAAACTGGCAAAAAAAATTTTTTTATTAAAAAATTGTTTATTGTTATTATTACTATTACTTTTTAATGTTTTTATTATATCAATTTTATTATCATATTTTTCTTTAATTTTTTGAAAAATAAATACGTGTCGATTCAATGATTATTAAATTTCTTTCATTTAAAAAAATGTTTACTGTACTTGTGTATGTTCGGCTGCAAAAAAAGGAAAAAAAATAGAAAAGACTTACGTGGCCAAGCTCGTCCTCCAATTCGGCGACTTTCTCCAACGCAGCGGTCTTGGTCTCGCTGTCCTCCATGAGGGCCGCGACGTCGAAAACATTGTCCAGATACGCCGAGATTTGTACCTGGGAATTACGAGAGTTGAAATAATTTAATATCTTCGCGAGCATTGTGCTCGCAAGCGTGCCGACTTTGTCGCAAATTTCAAACGTCATGTCGCGTGCCATGCGAGCGAGTTCAATCTTCCGCGAACAAACGAATGTATTTGATCTGAAAGTGGATCGACAGAGGAAAAAAAAAAAGAAGAATAAACGCTTCCTCGACGCGGTGGAAAAAATGAGGATTCCAATTTTTCGATAAGAATCGATTACTTGTAACGCGCTTCAAAAAGCCATTAATTGTTGCGCGTATCGTTTTGGAAAAAACCAAGAAATTCGAATTTCGACGATTTTGAATAATTTGAGTTTGAATTATTTTACTGAAATTTTGAATAATTTGATTTTTATTTTTTTTTCTCGAATATTGAAAAATTTGATTTTGATTTTTTTATTTTTTTTTTTTCGGTGCTTGGCCATACGCAACGTAAATAATTTTCCTCCGTTTTTCCAAAATTCCTTTGGTAGATTTGAGACACGAAAAAAAGGGGTTGAATTTTTTAACGTTCTCATTTCGCGAATTACAATAAAATAACTGTGTAGATTAATTACAATGAGAAGTTAAAAAAAAATCGTTCATTCCACTTAAAAATCTAAAAAAAAAACATTTCGTGATTTTGGTGTTTCAAAGATATCAAAGGAATTCTGTAAAAAAAAAACGAAGAGAAATCATGTCAGTCTGTTTTTTAGTTTGTTGAAAAATATAAAAATCAATAAAATATTAATTATCATTCTTATCAACGATCGATCCAAATCAACGAAATATAATTTTCATGACGACAAAAATGAAAAAAAAAAAAAAAAAAAAAAAAAAGAAAATCGATGCAATGAAAAAAATTAATAAACTGCATCCTGCTGGCTATCTTTTTGGACATATCGATGATCATGATGTATCAGAAATCACTTCGACCGAGTGTACGACGATGTTGACGAATTGCATACAGGCGACCATAAACTCGATGTGAAAATTGTCGTACTGAGTGAAGTACGCCATGAGAGTCGTGAATCTTCGTCTCTCGGTGCAAACTTCCTTGAAGTTGTCGAACGCGGAGAGAATTATTTCGTGGCCGCCTTTGACGAGGCATATAGCGGCGAGAAGCTCGAGAACGAGAGCTTTCGTTCTGAAACCAATCAGAAGTACCAAATTGGAAAATATGGAGTAATCGCGAGCTAATAAAAGGGAAAGGGGGTTGGAAGGGCTTATACCTTAAGCTTTTGTGAATGAGACTCAGGGCGATGCAATTTATCGCCTCCCTGTGCTGTATTACCATGTTGAAACCGTACTGCAAATAGAACGACGAAATTAATCGTTATCTCGTGATAATTCGAAAAATCAGAAGAAGAGAGAAAAGAGAAGAAAAAAAAAAAGTGACAGAACAAACAATGATTATTTCGTTGCTTCTTGGGTGGAGAGGCTCGTTTGTTCGTTCACCTTGTTATTCATGATGGCACGCATGCATAGTATGCAAACGTGAATGTCGTCTTTAGCTTCGCCCATGTTTAAACGAGCAACATGCCTCGATCGTCGCTTAACTCCGGGACTGTCTTTGAGCTCGTGCAGAGGTGGCCTCAGACAGCCGTTATTCAACGATGAATTATCGGTCGCTGTGCCACCTTGAAACACATTGTTTTGTCACGATAAAAATGGTAATTGTATTTTCGTTGTTTTTTTTTTTTGTCTTTTTTCTTTTTTTGTTTCTTTGGTTTTTTATAACGATATTTGAAGCGTGAGTGTATTTGTTTGGGTTGGCGTATCATCGTTGTTTGGGTTTTATCATCGCGAGCGAAACGATTTTTTTTTTAGCGACATTTGCAGCGCAAGTGTATTTTTTGGGTTTTATCATCGCGAGCAAAACAATTTTTTTTTTTCAGCGATATTTGTAGCGCAAGTGTATTTGTTTGGGTTTGGGTTTGTTTGGGTTTTATTATCGCGAGCAAAACAAATTTTTTTATAGCGATATTTGGAGCGCAAGTGTATTTGTTTGGGTTTGGGTTTGTTTAGGTTTTATCATCGCGAGCAAAACAATTTTTTTTTTCAGCGATATTTGGAGCGCAAGTGTATTTGTTTGGGTTTGGGTTTGTTTGGGTTTCATCATCGCGTGCAAAACGAATTTTTCGTAAGAAATTGGATTTTCTGAAAAAATCCAATTGTGGAAGATAAAAAAATGTTTCTCTCTCTCTCGTTTGCTTACTCGTTTGTAATTTCTCCTCGGAATTCGTCCGCGACTCGAGCAAGCGTTGCTCGTGTCGCATCATGAGTAATCTGAAGCTCAGATAATCTATGAGTGCGTCGAGACCCTGATTCTCGTCGTCCAAGAATTCTCTCACCCATCTGCAATCGAACAGGACGATATTCGGATTTTTTGGTATTTCTAGATAGACGTAGATAAAAATCAAGATAAATAAAATAATTCCTTCGAGGAAAGCAGTTTTATTGCGTGAAATATCGAATTTCTCTCGTGACTCGCCAATACTTTGCGTATCGTTAAAAACAACTTTGGCTGTCCGTATAATTATCTATCTTAACTTTTTGCTACTCGTTGCGATGTTAAAAAAAAAAATGTTACGGCGAAACTTACTCGATGTGATTTGTACGAAGTGATATTTCCAAATCTCGAAGAACTTGAGTCGAGGTCGACTCACCGACCATTTTTCTCTTCTGAAAGAACGTAAAGAAACGATACGACTGTGTAATGGATTAGTATCGGTCTCTGTTTCTTCTCCATCTTTTTGCTAGCGTAAATCATTATCGAGAGACGAAACGAAAAAAAAAAAAAAAAAAAAAAAACGGGGGAAAAAAACGGGAAAAAAAAAAAAAAAAAAAAAAAAACAATAAAAAGTAGAGCGAGGCGTGAAGGGAGGTACGCTCGCGTGAAATTGAGCGCGGATCAAAAAACGTTTACGAGAGCCAAGGACTCGAGGTTTATAAATATACCGCAAACCAGGCAGGAAATGCTCGATGAATACATTTCCTGCATCAGGAATGAGCAACAGCCCGGACTTTTGCGCAAGCGTGCTTTTTTTACGTATCGTTAGCAAACACAATCGCTATCAATAAAATTGATCGATGTATTTTTCGACTCATTTTAACGACGGGAATTGTCGCCTCTTCAAGGTCAAGATTAACATGTAAAGATAAAGCTGATTCACGCGCGTCAATTGAGGGATGCTGTTGAAAAATCTTCGACTTACCCGATGACTCCTGGAAGCTTTCGGATCGAGATAAGTCCGTAGTTTTGCGAGATAGTGCGAGGGTGGATCTTTCGCTTGAACTCGTTCCTGAAACAGGGTTCGAGGATTTTTTTTTTTTGCTTTTTGTGATTGATTGCATCTTCGTGCAAAAAATAAAAGTTCCAACTTGGCGTTCAAAGTATCATACGAAGTTCGTTTTAAAAGCAAGGTGACTTTTAAAATTCCCGGTTTGCGAACGTTCGATTGTCGATTTTTTAAATTCGTTATACAGGGTGTCCGGTAATGAATGGATAACCTTGAAATGTGTATAGTATATCTTATGCCCATTCAGAAAAAAATACGAAAAAAAATATATCATAAGTAGTATCAAAGTTATGATTTTTTTAAAAGTCTAATTTTTTTACCTTATTTTACTTTTATGAACACTACGACCTGAAATGAATCGATTCTATCGGTATTTTGTTGTTTTATTATTATACACTAACTATGTTAATAGATATAAGTGAAATAAGGTAAAAAAATTAGACTTTTAAAAAAATCGTAACTTTGGCACTACTTATGATATATTTTTTCTCGTATTTTTTTTTTGAATGGGCATAAGATATACTATAACACATTTCAAGGTTATCCATTCATTACCGGACACCCGGTATACACACGTGTTTCCAACATATCGTTATCAATCGTTATCAAAAATTTAGCAGTTTCAGTTTAGATTCTATAGATCCTCGTTGGGATTGCCAAAATCGCTGTATGTTTGTTTGGGTTAGTCAAGTTTTTCAGGAAAAACAACAAAACAATTTTATTTAATGATTGATAGACTTATTAATACTTTGGACTTATCAAGGTTTTGTCAAATGAATTTTTAGAGGGAAATAACACATAATTGGATAATTACGCAAAAGTGGGGCTCCAACTAAATTTTCGCGGGAGATTTTGTTTTTTTGTCATAAATTACATTAATTAGTCACCACTAGTGATATTTAGCCGGCAGAGGTTGACATTTTTAATTATTAAAACCCAAACAAGCCCAAACAATATAAATTATTTCCATAAGTTATGAGGTTGTTTGGGTTCGTTTGGGTATATTCTGGAAGGCTCATTTTTCCCTATTCCTCACTTTCAGTTTAGGGGTCAAAGTATACGAAGCCTATTTTGTTGCATTTTTCGCCAAACTTCGAAACCTCATAATTTATTATTATCTGAAGCATTATATATAAAGAGGATCACTTTGAAGCGGTCAAATAGATATTGACGGATAAATCTATATTTTTCGAGAATAATAAAAAGTCACCTCACTCGATCAACAAATCTCGGATTTTGTTTGGGTTTGTTTGGGTTTACGAAAAAAGTATCAAGGCAAAATGGTGGCTCGTGGACAATTCAATTATCGCAGTAATGAATCGACAGAGATGAAGGGGGGAGGAGGAGGGTTCCCTTCTGACTTGTCTCGGGTCGAGTCTGCGTCACCCTGAATCCCCGTTCGAGTTTCTTTTTCCTCCCTTTTTTTCCTCTCCCATACAGGCGATCGTGTACACACGCGTGTACACACGTACATTATCCGCAGTTTCTCCGAAACGGCGATTTATTTCGAGACCGGGGAGAGACCGAGGGAGTGGAAAAACTGGAAGAAACAAAAAAAAACTTTTTTTTTTCATCCCCACTCTTAATCCAAGTCTGTTTTGTCTTGAGGCCAAAACGAACGAAAAACAAAAAAAATGATAAATTTTTATGAGATTGAAATTCGCAACATTGCAACGCAACGAAAAATATTATTTTTTAATTTCTCCATTTGCTTTTTCATAGAAATCGTAAATTTTTATTTCCATAATTTCTTTCTTTTGATTTCTTTAATTATTGAGTGAAATATCTCAAATATTTATTTCGAGACCGAGGAGAGACCGAGGGAATGGAAAAACTGGAAGAAACAAAAAAAAACTTTTTTTTCATCCCCACTCTTAATCCAAGTCTGTTTTGTCTTGAGGCCAAAACGAACGAAAAACAAAAAAAATTATACATTTTTATGAGATTGAAATTCGCAACATTGCAACGCAACGAAAATTATTATTTTTTAATTTCTCCATTTGCTTTTTCATAGAAATCGTAAATTTTTATTTCCATAATTGCTTTCTTTTGATTTCTATAATAATTGAGTAAAATATCTCAACTTTTCATCATTGTAGAAATCAATAATTTCTTCTGATTTCTATAATTATTCAGTAAAATATCTCGATAATTATAAAAATCTTTATTGTCATAATACATAATTAAAATTCGAAAAAAAATATTTCGCCAAATAATGTATCTGAGGAAATAAAAAAATGAGAAAAAAATTTTCGTTGTGTCACAACGATATGAACTTCAAGTCCATAAAATTTTCGTTGATTCGAGTGAGGATGGCTGTTCGCCGTAGGATAATTCCCAGCATCGAGACGAGGAGTCTCTATCTCTCTTTTTCTCGCTCACGGGTAGAGCGTGCGTAATTGAAACGAGTGAAAGTGCAATTCTCTCGAGGCTCGGCCGCGTCGTTGCGCCTCTTTCCCCCGAACGGGAGAAGAGACCGTTACTGAGGAAAGCGAGAATTTCATCGAATTGAAAAGATTGACCGCGAAACACGCCAATTCCGCTCTAATTGTCGTTCCAATAGGCGTGATACTCGCGTACCGTCGAACACTCTCAAAAAAAATTAAAACATCGAGCAGCGATATTTTTTCAAAAAGGGGGGAGATTTGAATTTTCGAATTTGAATATTCAGAAACTACCAATTTTGAAAATTTTTGGCTTTGTTTGAGTTTGTTTAAAATCAAGGGTATTAAATCAAATTAACAAACCCAAACAAACCCAAACAAATTTCGTGCTTTTGCTGGCATGAAATTAAGGAAATTCGTAGTTTCGGAATTTTTATACTCGCGTACCCTCGAACACTCTCGAAAACATTTTAACATCGAGCAGCGATAATTTTTCAAAAAGGGGGGAAATTTGAATTTTCGAATTTGAATATTCCAAAACTACAAATTTTGTAAATTTTGGCTTTGTTTGAGTTCGTTTGAGTTTGTTTAAAATCAAGGCTTTTAAATCAAACTAACAAACCCAAACAAACCTAAACAAATTTCGTGCTTTTGCTGGCAAGATCTTTAGGAAATTTGTAGTTTCGGAATTTTGAGCCTTCTGGTCAATCGAAGTTCGTCTTTCCTACCGAACCCCCAAAAAGAAAATAACAAAAACGTATCAACGGTTCATTCCGCGTGGAGAGACTCGTGTCAGTTTTTTTTTTCAAAGAGAGTCTCATTCACTGATGACTCACGATCTCGCTTGTGACGCGCTCGAGAGTGTGGGAGACCGCGAGATGAAAAGTTGAATCTCGTTTTCGACACTTATTCGTGCATAAAACTAACGCCATTACATATAATTATATCATTTCTCAACATCGTCGTCTTAACGATAATTTACCATTATTATTATCGTAATGACGATAACTGACCATTATCACCATGGTTGCGATGTTAATTAATCATTTTTTCCGTCATAATGATAAGAATTATTATCATCACCATTGTTAGGGTAGTGATTTATCATTATCATCATTATCACAATAGTAATTTGTCATTATTATCACCAGTATCATAACAATCATTATTATCGTCATTATCATAACAATTTCTCATCATAATCATTATAATAATCATTATAACAATAATTTATCATAACCATTACTATTCCAATAAGTTACCATTATAATTACAGTAATTTATCATTATTCTCAATACTATCATAACTCATCCCTTTAATTATCACGAAAGCGATAACTTTTCACTACTATGATAATTACGATAGCAATTGACCATTATCATCATTATACCGATAATTAACTATTCTTATCAGCACAATGATTATCCTTTACCATTATTGTCATAAATTATTATCACGAAGTACCGAAACGAGATTATGATACATTTGTACGTTCGTTCGATTGGAGTTTACGAACGTCGGTTCGCTCTTAAAGAGATAATAGCGTTTATCAAAGTTGCACCCTCGAATAGAGCCCGCCGCGATGCGGGCGACCTCCTCTTTCGACCCGTACACGACACGCGAGGGAAACATAATCCGTATGTTTGACCGAGCGCTTGAGTGTATCGACGTGTGGTCCTGATCGCTTGTTCCGAGAGCTTTTAATCGAGACGTTTTTAGGCTCCCGTATTATGGGGGGGGGGGGAGAAAGAGAGAGGTCTTTGGGGGAAAAGAGATCGAGGAAGCAGCATGTGCTCGCATGGTTTTTTGAGACGACGAGGCTCGAGGGAGGGGAGATAGTGGAGGAGGGTCGAAGGGTAACGCGAGACGGATGTAATGCAAGCCGCGCTATTATACGTTATGAAGCGCGTATAGTACCTAAAAGAAAGAGACCGAGACCCCCTCCCCCTCTTTCCACCATCTTGCAGCGTACAAGGAAAAGCAAAGGGAAAAAGGGGGGAGTAAAATCCCTGCTTTTATCATATTTTTGCTCTCTCTCTCTCTCTCTCTCAATATGTTTATATTGTTTTATTTTATTATTATCTTAATTTCCTTGTATAACTTTATTTTACTTTTATTTTTTTTTTATGCTTCTTCAATTTCGTCGATTAGGTTTTCTGGTTATATTATTAGGGTAACCTGGTCTAGGAGTACGCACTTAAGGTTTAAAATGTGTTAAAAAAATAAAAATGAAGTCTAGGGCATCAACTAGGCATCTATTACATC
>JAPYZJ010001785.1:0-37935 GCA_030522765.1 Ophioninae sp. B BG-2022a
TACCGTCAGACCTCTCGCTCATCCCGGTTACGATCTTGTTTTCGATCTCAAAAGCCCGAATTACGAAATTATCTTTGGCGTTGTTACTGTATCCGGCTGGTTGCTTTTCACTATAACGACTACCACGTGCAATTTAACGGTGACCTTCGTAACTCACGTTGTTGGCCAAATCGAAATAATAGCCTCGCGGTTTGAGACCTTCTTCGACAATAACGACGGGACTAACGAAACACGAGAGAAACGCATTGATTTCGTTATTAAGTCGCACGTACGAGTGCTCAGGTGATAATCTATATGGGTGAGATCTATTTTATTGGAGCACGTGATAAAAAAACGCTTCTCAACATCATTTTGTTGATTCACACAGACTTCACTTTTTTTAAAAACATATTTACATTGTTTTTCATATATACATGTTTTATTGTTTTATTCAAGCATATTTACATTGTATTGATTACGTTTTTACATTATATCTTAATTCCTTTAAAATTCAAGTTGACCTGAAACTATTTAATGGATTTTATAAACATTTTCACATTATTTTTTATTTGCAAATATTTCATTTTCACTTCAAAATATTTACATGAAGTTATAAATGCATTTTTATATTGCTTATTTCATATATATTCTTTTTCACACTACGTTACACAGCCTATATTTTGCATTGAAAATGACCTAATAAATTGTTTACTCTCGTAGATTGACAGCTATGATCGAAACTCTGCTTTGCGAGATATGTTTCGTAGAAGTTGGAACAGCGGTTATAATAATTTGCCTACTAGAATACAACTGTCTGATGGTATTGTGAGTTTATTACCGTTGGAACCACCCAAGCTTTGTGGGTATAATATAGTTAATACGTTTTTTTTTTCGATTTTCTTTTTGAGTCTTGGAATGCAGGTGAAAAAGTAGCAATAGTTACTTACGTCGTATTCCTCGTGTCAACCTCTCTCAATGCATTCATCTTCTGTTATATCGGTGAATTACTCATGCGACAGGTACTATTTGTTATCCGCTTTCGCTCAATGCAGTAACCCCATAAATAGTTTTAGTAGATAGTAGTCCCAAAAAATACTTTAAACCTAGCTTAGAAATCGTGTAGAAAATTCGAGAGCCATTTCAGAGTGTGGATTGTGGAAAAGCAATGTGCTTGGTTTTGTACAAACTTAACGGAATTTGATCAAAAGTGAAGTTTGAACGTGATGTAAAAAAAAACATGTTTGAGGGGAATTCAACGAAAATTTTTCTTGGGGTGAATAAACAGTGCGCTCGAATATCCGAGGTAGCCTACATGATGGGTTGGTATCGTTTACCAGGAAAGACCGTTCTGGCTATCATCATGATAATAGCTATGGGTAATTGTCCGCGTAAATTGACGGCTGGACGAATCGTTGACATGTCAATTTACAGTTTCGGATCGGTGAGTACTGTAAACATTTTTCATATGGACTTTTCCGTGACTCCAGCTAGTTGTAAGTTTCCCTACTTTTTGTTTTAGATAATGAGGTCTTCAGTGGCTTATTTGAACATGTTACGAACAACGATAGGCTGAAGAACTCATGGCGACGATTACTTGACAATAAATTATATCCGTGATGTTGCGCAGTGAAGAATTGTAGAGAATTAGAAGAAATAAAGTCAAATGAGTATAGAATTGAAAATTCAAGTCTTTTTGCATATACATGACGTTATAAAAATACGTTACAAACACAATAGATTTCGTTTGGATCCACGAATCAACAAGCCGGTAAGTACGAGCTCTTGGACTTTATGACGAATAAACTTTTTGTATTTTTTTTTGCACTGCGAAGTAAACGATAATTATTTTTGGAGATTGCATTATTTTGTAATATACTGATAATGGTAAAAATGTCGAGAGGATTTGAATAAATCACTGAATGCAATCGTTTTACCTTTCTATCGTCGTCTCTCGGTTTATTCGATAGTCATCATTCTATTTTCACTGTGAGATCACCGATCACGAAAAACTAATATTTTTCAAGTTTTTTTATAATGGTATAAGAAAAATACTGATGTAATCGAGCCACGTTTTTCGCGATGAAAAATCGCGTATCGATACGAAACGTGAACTCTTCTTGGAGTCATTTGCAAAAAACCATTATATTCGACTATACTGGCGCTAGCTGGTATCTGGTATGGAATCAATAGATGATAAAATGAAGAAAAAAAAACGCTGTGAAACAGTAGTTACTATGGGAACGACGTCACAACATGAAAGGCTAAAAACGTAGACGAAGGTCTCGATAATTTCTAACATTTATCGTCATCAAATGTCCTTCCCTCTCCCTGTTCGCCCTAACGTTTACGCTGGCTCGAGACGAAGATAATTTGCTGGAAAATTATTAAAAAAAGAAACTAGCGTTCGAGAACCCTTTGCATAGACGAAAAAAATGTAAACTCAAACCACGAGTTTATTGGTCGTGAAGGGGAAACGAGCTGCGCAGTCGCCAAGCGTGAGGAAACTGAGAAGAGCATGCACTATGAGAAGTAAGAGGTGGTCGGAGTTCGGATAGTAGAAAACAGTTATTCCACGTGGCAGAATCATGAGTTTGAATTTCGATGGAGTAAAAGTGGTAAAGAATAAAAATTATGAGCGGGACACTGATGAAACGTTGCAATACATGTGACGGTTGCTGAAAGTAATCGGTATTTGGCCGTTACTGAAGCAAAATCCGAATAAATGGGAGATTTACGTTTCAATATTATTAATCGTAGTGTGTTTCCTTCTAATGTTATTTGCATTGATACCCCTCTCGGTACACACTATTTACATCGAAAAAAGGAAGGTCGTTAAAATCGTTATGTACACTACTATAAGCTACGTTTTTGCCTGCATATTGAAGTATATATTAATTGTAATACGATGCGAAGCCCTCAAACGCTGCATAGAACACGTCCAAGTTGATTGGATGGCGATAGAGACGGATTACTATCGGCAAATCATGATGCGCAGCATCAGAACCGGACGTGCCATCACTTTGCTTTGTGCACTGTTTCTCTACTGCGGTGCGCTGTCGTATCACGTGGTAATGCCACTTTTGCGGGGCAGCGGAATAAACGAGTTCAACGTTACCGTCAGACCTCTCGCTCATCCCGGTTACGATCTTGTTTTCGATCTCAAAAGCCCGAATTACGAAATTATCTTTGGCGTACGGTGACCTGCGTAACTCACGTTGTTGGCCAAATCGAAATAATAGCCTCGCGGTTTGAGACCTTCTTCGACAATACGGACGAGACCAACGAAACACGAAAGAGGCGCATTGGTTCTATTATTGAGTCGCACGTCAGAGTGATAAGGTGACAATCTCTGTGAGTGAGATCTATTTTAATTGAAGCACGTGAAAAAAAATGCTTCTTGACATCATTATGTTCATTTCACATGGTTTATTTTTTTCTTTAAACATATTCACATGGTTTTTCTTTCATAAACGTTTAATATTTTAATGGAAATTATATACATTGTATCGATTACATTTTTATATTATTTCTCGACTCGTATAGAATTTATTTTTACGTAAAACTAATTACTTGACTTTATAAATATATTCACATTTTTTTAATTCTCAGATATTTCATTTTTACTTACAGACATTCATATTATTTCTCAAATTACGTTTCACTGCATATATTTTACACTGAATATTACATAATAAATCGTTCATATTTTCGTAGATTAACGGCAATGATCGAAACCCTGCTTTGCGAGATATGTCTCGTAGAAGTTGGAACTGCCATTATAACGATTTGCCTACTAGAATACACCTGTCTGGTGGTATTACGAGTTTATCACTGTTGTAATCACCCAAGCTTTGATGTTATATCATAGTTGATACTTTTTTTTAAATTTTCTATTTGAGTCTTGGAATGAGGGTGATAAAGTGGCAATAGTTACTTGGGTCGTATTGCTCGTGTCGGCCTCTTTCAATGCTTTTATCTTCTGTCACATCGGAGAATTACTCACGCGACAGGTACTATTTCTTATCTGTATTTACTCAGTGAAGAAACCCCATAAATAATTTTAGTGGGGTACAGTCCCAAAAAAGTCTCAGATTAGAAATTGTGTATAAAATTCGAGTGACATTTCGGAGTGTCGATTGTAGAAAATCGATGTGCTTTATTTTGAAGAAAATTAATGCAAATTGATGAACGATAAACTGTGGAGATGATTTAGAAAAAAATCATGTTTGAGCGGAATTCAACGGGAATTTTTTTTGGGCGAATAAACAGTGCGCTCGAATATCCGAGTTGGCCTACACGATGGGTTGGTATCGTTTACCAGGAAAGACCGGTCTGGCTATCATCATGATAATAGCTATGGGTAATTGTCCGTGTAAATTGACAGCCGGACGAATCGTTAACGTGTCAATTTACAGTTTCGGATCGGTGAGTACTGAAACGATTTTTCATATGGACTTTTCAGTGATTCCAGCTAGTTGTAAGTTTACCTACTTTTTATTTTAGATAATGAGGTCTTCAGTGGCTTATCTAAACATATTACGAACGACAACAGGCTGAAGTACACTTGGCGATGATTGCTTGACAATGAATCATATCCGTGATTTTGCACAGTGAAGAATTGTAGAAAATTAGAAGAAATAAAGTCACATGAGTATAGAATTGACAATTCCAATCTTTTGGCACTTACATGACGGTATAAAAATACGTTACGAATACAATGAATTTCGTTGGAGTACGCGAAGCAGCAAGACGGTGAGTACGAGCACTTGGATTTTACGACGAATAAACTGTTTGCGTTTTTTTTGCACTACGAAATAATCGACAATTATTTTTGGAGATTTAATTATTTTGTAATATACAGAAAATGGTAAAAATATCGAAACGATTAGAATAAATCACTCAGTTCAATCGTTTTACCTTTTTATCGTTGTTTCTTGATTCAATCGACAGTTGTCATGCTATTTTCACTGCGAGATCACTGATCACGAAAAAATGAAAAAATAATTCTACGATACGAGACACGTTCGAAGCTCGTTGACTTTTTCGGATTTCAAACTTTTTTTTTTCTGCTCCGTCATAAGCAAAGGAAAAAAACATATTATTCGAGTTTTCCGTAACGGTCTAAGGAAAAAAAATAATTCCATTGAGCACTTAAACAAAAAAGAATTGAAATAACAAAGAAAAAAAGGAATTCAGAAGCCTTTATTTACAATAGATGTGCACACTTTGAATACAAAGTTTCTCACTCAAGCTTTGGCACGTTTTCCGCGATGAAAAAACGCGTATCGATATGAAGCGGGAAGTCTTCTTCGAGTAATTTGCAAAAACAATTATAGTCGGCTATACTGACGCTAGCTGTTTCTGGAATGGAATCAATAGATGATAAAATGAAAAAAAAACCATGTGAAACAGTCGTTACTATGGGAACGTCGTCACAACATGAAAGGGTAAAAACGTAGACGAAGGTCTCGATAATTTGTAACATTTATCGTCATCATAGGTCCTCCCCTCTTCCTGTTCGCCATAACGTTTACGCTGGCTCGAAACGAAGATAATTTGTTGAAAAATGAAAGAAAAAAGAAACTATCGTTAGACAAGCCTTTGTATAGACGATAAAAATGTAAATTCAAACAACGAGTTTATTGGTCGTGAAAGAAGAACGATCTGCGCAGTCGCGAAGCGTGAGGAAACTGAGAAGAGGGTGCACTTTGAGAAGTAAGAGGTGGCCGGAGTTCGAATAGTAGAAAACAGTCATTCGAAGTGGCAGAATCATGAATTTGAATTGCAATGGGATAAACGTGGCAAAGAATAAAAATTATGAGCGGGACACTGATGAAACGTTGCAATACATGTGACGGTTGCTCAAAGTAATCGGTATTTGGCCGTTGGTGAAGCCAAATCCGAATAAATGGGAGATTCACGTTTCAAAATTATTAATCGTTGTGGGTTTCCTCCTAATGTTATTTGCATTGATACCTCTCTCAGTACACACGATTTTCATCGAAGAAAGGAAGCTCGTTAAAATCGTGATGCACAATACAATGAGCTACGTTTTTGCCAGTGTATTGAAGTACATATTAATGGTAATCCGATGCGAAGCCCTTAAACGCTGTATGGAACACGTCGAAGTTGATTGGATGGGTATAGAGATGGATAATGATCGGCAAATAATGATGCGCAACATCAGGATCGGACGTGACATCACCTTGCTTTGTGCACTGTTTCTTTACTCCGGTGGGCTATCGTATCATCTGGTAATGCCACTTTTGCGGGGAAGTGAAATTAACAAGTTCAACGTTACCATCAGACCTCTCGCTCATCCCGGTTACGATCTTGTTTTCGATCTCAAAAGCCCGAATTACGAAATTATATTTGGCGTTGTTACTGTATCCGGCTGCTTGCTTTTCACTATAACGACTACCGCGTGCAATCTGACGGCTACTTTTGTCACTCACGTTGTTGGCCAAATCGAAATAATAGCATCGCGGTTTGAGACCTTCTTCGACAATCCAGACGAGACCAACGAAACACGAGAGAAACGCATTGGTTCCGTTATTAAGTTGCACATCCGAGTGCTAAGGTGACAATCTTTGTGGGTGAGATCTATTTTGATTGGAGCACGTGACAAAAAACTCTTCTTGACATAATTTTTTTTATTTACACATATTTTACTTACTTATTCAAACATATTAGCATTTTTTGTTATTCATACACCTTTTTTTATTGGAGCATAATTACTTTTTATCAAATTACAATTTTATATTATTCCTCAATTTGTATAGAATATATGTGGACTTAAAAATATTTTCTCGATTTCTTACATATTTTCACATCTTTCTTTAGTTGAAAATTTTTTATTTTTACTCCCAAATATTTACATGAATTTTTCAATGCATTTTTATATTACTTTTTTATTTCCACAATTTTCCTAATTACACTACATTGCATGTATTTTACATAAAAAAAGACAAAATAAATCGTTCATAATCTCGTAGATTAACGGCTATGATCGAAACTCTGCTTTGCGAGATATGTTTCGTAGAAGTTGGAACAGCGATTATAATAATTTGCCTACTAGAATACAGCTGTCTGATGGTATTACTAGTTTATTATCATTAATATTATCCAAGCCTTGTGGGTATAAAGTAGTTAATATGTTTTTTTTTATTTTTCATTTGAGTCTTGGAATGAGGGTGATAAAGTGGCAATAGTTACTTACGTTGTATTACTCGTGTCGACCTCTTTCAATGCATTTATCTTCTGTTACATCGGTGAATTACTCATGCGACAGGTACTATATTTGTTATCCGTATTTGCTCAGTGGAGTAACCCCATAACTTTTAGTAGAGGGTAGTCCCAAAAAATACTTAAATCCCAGCTTAGACACGGTGCATAAAATACTTGATTTTGTACAAAATGAACTCAAGTTAACTAAAAATGAACGTTGAATATGATTTTTTCGAAATAAAATTCGTGCTTGAAATAAAGTTTAATCAGAATTTTTTTTGGATGAATCAACAGTTAGTTTCAAAACAAAAAGTAATTTTCGTTGAGAGCTTAATTGAAGTCCCAAAAAACATTAAACTCTCAGCTCCGTAATAGTCCGTGCATAAAATTCGAGAGACATTTCTGAATGTTGATGGAGAAAAAGCAACGTGCTTGATTTTTAACAGAATTAATTAAATTCGATCAAAAAAGAATTTTGAACATGATAAAAAAATCACTTTTGAGCGAAATTCAATGAGAATTTCTTTTGGGTGAATAAGCAGTGCGCTCGAATATCCGAGGTAGCCTACACGATGGGTTGGTATCGTTTGCCAGGAAAGACCGGTCTGGCTATAATCATGATAATAGCAATGGGTAATTGTCCACGTAAATTGACGGCCGGACGAATCGTTGACGTGTCAATTTACAGTTTTGGATCGGTGAGTACTTACACGATTTTTCATGTGGACACTTTAGTGATTCCAGCTAGTTGTATGTTTCCCTACTTTTTCTTTTAGATAATGAGGTCTTCAATGGCTTATCTAAACATGTTACGAACGACGACAGGCTGAAGAACTCCTGACGACGATTACTTGACAATGAATTATATCCGTGATCTTGCGCAGTGAAGATTTGTAGAAAATTAGAAGAAATAAAGTCAAATGAGTATAGAATTGAAAATTCCAGTCTTTCTGCAATTACCTGACTTTATAAAAACACATTCAGCTTCCACCACTTTGGTTTAGGATATTACACGTGCGCGTTCATCAATGCTTATGTTCAACAAATAAAATCATCGAATTAGAAATCTATTGAGATATCCCTCCGTATTTAAAAAATCGTCAAAAATGTTTAAAAGTCGTGGAATTACTGGTCTTAATGGGATAACAGTAATGGGTCAAGTGTACCCAGTTTGCAATTCGAAGGGTGACTTCTTTCGCAGCATGGAAAAGCGAGGCACATACCATTGTTTTCGTTCACTCTGATTTCAAATTTGGTTCGTAAGTTTTTGTTGGTAAGGTCAGAATTTTAGTATTTATTCATTTAAAAAATTATGATTTTAGGTGTAAACCATTATATTTACTGATAATGTTGATACTTTTTCCAATTGTATCTGTATGATTTTCTTTGCTCTTTTCAGTTTTGGGAACAGAAAAATGTTGCCGGGAGCCAAAGTCCGGTGAATACGGTAGCTGTCACTGTACGGAGCAATAGAACGAAAAAAAAAACAATTGTTTGGGTTCTGTTATCGCACTCTTCGAAATTCTCAATTGTTTAGAACATATTTTACCATTTCTTTTACTGTCACGTAAAATAATGAATAGCAGAATTTCATAAATGTTTAACACGAAAAATAGATGGATGTCGTACCGAAAGAAGCGTTGAAAGAGCGATGACGATTCGAGCACTTCGAATGTATTGAACAATACGATGACAAGATGAGCGAGCATGCGCAACGACTATACTTGATTGTTAAATAAATCGTTAAACTGGCTGTTAAATAACTTGACTGTTAAGTAAAAATAAACTGAGCGTTAAATAAACTGTTTGTTAAATTAACTGAGTGTTAGATAAACCGTTTGTTCAATGAACTAAGTGTTAAATAAACTGACTGTTAAATAAACGGACTGATAAATAAACTGACTGTTAAATAAAAAAGGTTTATACGTTCTCCAGCAGTACCTAAATCGAGACTGCATTGAAGTCGATAGAAAAAATGAAAAAATAGTGGAGCGTTGTCAAGGAAACGAATTCATAACATAGACGGAGTGAGAAGTTCGAAACGATGATAATTAACGTGCGTCGAGGTACTATTTTCCTTCCCTTTTCCCTAGCCCTTTTTTTCCTTTCCTTCACATTGGCGTGTACTCTCCTACGACTAGTTGTAATTGAAGATGGTGCTTTTATAAATTGCACAATTGCTCGTATGCCTGTGGTCTATCATCGAGCAGAGTTTAATAATTCTCTCTTTACTTTCTTTACGTATATTCGAGGAAAAGTGCAGTTAAAGGTTTGAGTTCATTGACCATGAGAAAAGGGAAGGAAAGCAGCGCAGACTCGAAAGCTCACAAGGGGATTGGTGACTGTTCTTATGTGCAAAGAATGTGAGGAAGAGAAGCGAGCAGTAGCGAAGAATCACTCGAGTCGAAAAGATCATCGGTTTTAATTTAACAAAAAAATTGTTTAAATGGATGATAACGGAAAAATATTGAACAAAAAGTACAAAGAGGACATAGCGCGCGCTTTGAAATATACACGATGGTATCTGTGGGCTCTCGGTATGTGGCCTCTCGTAAATCCTGATTCGAATAAATTCAAAATGTTTTCAATATTTTGGATACCAACGACTCTTTTGCTATCGTTATTCATCGTTGTGCCGACAACGATACACACGATTTACATAGAGGAAGATCTTCCGACACAACTGATTATGGGGGGCCCCATTGGGTTCGCTTCCGCCAATATAATCAAGATATTCGCTATGGTGTTTCACCATAAAACATTCAAAAAGTGCTTTCAACACCTTTGTTACGATTGGAGGGTTGTCGAGAGTGATGATCATCGTAAAATGATGTTTCGCAACACCGCAATCGGCGATCATCTTAGCTCACTTTGCGCTATATTCATGTACAGCTCTGGCTTCTCGTTTAACGCTGTAATGCCACTATTGAAGGGCAATGTTATTAACGAATTTAACGTTACCATGAGACCACTCAATTATCCCGGTTACTATTTATTTTACGATTGCAATCGAACCCCGTATTACGAGCTCACGTATTTTGGAATTTGCTTCGCTTGTTTCCTGCTACTCTCCGTTACAACGTGCACGTGCAATCTTGCAGCGGTATTCGTAACTCACGTTTGTGGCCAAATTGATATTATGATGTCTCGTCTCGATCACTTTTTTGACGACAATGACGGAACCGACGCGACGACAATTAAGCGCATCGGTGTCATCGTTCAGTCACACAACCGAGTACTGAGGTATAAACGAGCCCACTTCTTGATTATCTTATTTTAGGACCACCAAAAATTTCGTTTCGTTGAATTTTGGGTTATTCAATTTTGCGTGTTTTTTCGATGCTAATCGTTGTAGATTGACGGCGATGGTGGAGACCGCACTCAGTGAAATATGTTTCGCCGAAGTTACCTCATCGATTATCATCATTTGCTTAGTCGAGTACTCGTTACTTCTGGTATTTGAATATATTCATTGGCAACCAAGTTTTTAAAACTCCACAGGAGTCAGACACCCGTACTTTTTTTCAAATTCATTATTTCAGACTCTCGCTCAAACAGATATTGTCACTATCGGGACTTATATGGGATTGCTAGCATCATTGATTTTCAATGTAGGGATCTTTTGTGTTATCAGCGAATTACTCACGAACCAGGTATGTTATGACTTTGTTGGATCCTTCTTTAAACATGGACTCAAAAGCATCAATCATAGGGCCCAGAAATCTCTTTCTCAAGTTCCCAAGAATCTCTGGCAAGAAATCTTTACGGTATTTTCGGATGACGTATACGATAAAAGTTCAACTGATTATCGCGATAATCTTCGGTCGTCAAAATTTTCGCTGATCGTACTTATTTAGTTCGTCGTTTTTTTTTCGAACGTATTCTTACAATGGAAACAATTTTTTCTTACATTGAACTCATACTATGATTGATGTCGGCGATGATGCCTAAAAATTGGCAACTGTTCAAAGATCAAGTCATAATAATTGGCTGACCATTTTCTGCTAATTGGCAATTATCGAAAATTACCTAATAATGTTTTTTTAATTGTCCGGCAATTGGCAAATTTTCAAAAGTTGAGCTACAAAAATTGGTTGGCCATTGACAGGCAGTTAGCAACTATTCAAAATTCTTTGTCAATTGGCAACTATTCATAGATCAGAAAATAAAAAAAAACGACTCTTATCGATGAGAGACACGATAAATGGAACCTGATTGACAAATTATGTTCAATCCACTAATAGTGCGCTCAAATTAGCGATGTGGCTTACATGATGGATTGGTACCGGTTACCGGGCAAGACCGCTCTCGGTCTCGTCTTGATAATTGCGATGGCCGATTGTCCACGGAAATTAACAGCCGGAGGAATGATAGATCTGTCCATATACAGTTTTGGATCGGTGAGCAATGCAACGGTTTTCCATAACGATTTTTCGAATAATTATGGTCTATCGAAAATGTCAATTATTACCTTTCTAGCTGATAAAGAGTACAGTGGTTTACCTGAACATGTTACGAACAATGGCTTGACGAGGCGGATGCGACGACCATTGTATGATAGAAAATTACTTTCTCACTGTTTAATAATAAAAGAAAGAACAATAGCAACATCGGAAATACATCGTTAACAAAAATATTTTCAATCCAGTTTACTGGGAAAAGATGGAGGATGAGGACGGCACGAATAACCCCTAAATTATGAGCTATTGAGTTTGATCTATACTGCGATCATTGAATCAATAAAGAAAACTGGGTCAATTCTCAAAATGATTGTACTTTTTTATTTCCATTTTCGAGTAAAAATAAAAGGGAGAACATTGGAATCGTAACGGAACTCGGTCACTAGTATTTGCCTTATTGTCATTCCTCGAGTAGAAATATCTATCACGTTTTTTATGGGGCTCAACACTGCAATCATATCTTTTGTCAGTTATCCAAACGATTATCCATTTTTCCATTCTCATTGCGGGAAGTTGTCATGGTAACAACGAAGGGTAGTATTTTCTGGAAATGGGACGACATTTTCCAGCGTGGGGAAAACTTTCTTTTTCTTTCATGATTACACATCGCGTTCGCGTTACCCCTTTTGTACAAGTCTCCATTGGAAATAAATGACGATTGGGGAGATAAGTGAAGAAATCATTTCTCCCCTTAAACTTATGTTCTCCCATCGAGGCAACGGTGCAATTGAATCCAAGGAAATGTAAACGTAAACCTCACGTTAGAGGGATTGTCACGTGTTCCATACTTTTATTCTGGTGTCCACCATGTTGGACATCATTCTTAAATTTTATGATGGATTTTAAACTGCCACGACAAATTTTGCCTTCCAGTTCCTCCGAGATTTTACACATGCAGATTGCAAACGATTTTTTAGGAAACAATTCACTTTTTTCACTTTTGAACGAAAAACGAAATGTTCAGTAAAACATGCCTAATTTTTATTCAAGATATTACTGGACGGATATTTAAAAAAATGTAAAAATCATTAAAAGTTTGAGTAGCACCGTGTTACAGATTATTTAATTGCCAATTTATCTCATTATAAAACTTCCACGATTATTGAATTTTTCTTTTTTTTCCCAATATTTACGATCAAGTTATTACTGCATGGAGTGCCGAGCAAAAAGTTCGTACAAAATGGGTAATCGTGGATTTACTCCTCTGGATCATTGAGTCAATTCTTATCTCTACAAATAAATAGCTAATTTAATAATACAATGATACTTAGAAGTTTGAACGAAGATTTTGAATGCCCACTTTCAACTATAATCGAAGTCCAATTCGATGACTATGGCGTGTTGTTATTACTACTTAATTATTTTACTTTCAAAAATTTTAGCGTTTTTTAAATCTTATTCCTGACATTTTCAAGAACTCTGATGGTTTATCAAATATCGAACCAGTAACGCCTTAATTTGCACTTTGCATCGTGTATTTCTTTGACTCATGTATTTCAATAATATTCGTCAGAAAACCATTTAATCTAAGATTGAAGTATCACTCAAAAAAAAACACGACTAAAAAAACAAAAATATCAAGCAAAGATGATAAGAAACAGTCTAAAAATGTTTATCGAAACTTACCTCGAAAAACTCGGGGGTTTTCGGTCTTGAAAACTGTCGGCACAATCAAGGCAACCGACGCGATCGGGTAAATTATAAAATAGAGTGCCGAAGAGGTAACGCTAGGGAAAGCGTTAGTCCGTAATCGCCCAGCGTCCGTGTTTACTCGGTTTCCCTCTGAGTCGTGATAATGACACAACCAGCAGGAAAAAGTTGAAATCGAAGTTCGACGTCGTTCCCATAGGAACAACCTCACAACAGTTGGTTGGTATCATTCCCAAGTTCCTCAATTATCTTCTATCTTCTCCGTGGCAGTATTTTTCATTTTTTTTCTCTCCCTTTCTCTCCGCGGAAAAAAAATAAAGGTAATTATGGAAACTCGTAGAAAAAGGGATTTTCCATGGTAAGGAATGATTCATTCCCCGTCTGTTGGAAGAGAGCTATTCGTAGAACGAATTTATTGATTGTTGAAAAAAATGGCGATGATGCGCAGACGCGAAAACTCGAGCAATGCGTTTGTAATTGTCATTTGAACGTCAGAGTAGAAAACAGCACGGCTAGAAACGGATGATCGCTCGTTGCGAAGCGATCATGAGTTTTCATTTCAATTGGGAAATACCAAACGGGGTTTTGATAAAAAATGATAAGTACGCTCTCGATACCGCTTGGGCGTTCAAATACAGCCGTTTCTTTCTCGGTCTTCTCGGTGTTTGGCCGATGGTGAAGATCAATTCAAAAATGTGGGAAACTTGCGTGTCGAGAGTTTTGATCGTGGCGTGGTTTTCCGCATTGCTCCTTTTATTCATACCTGGTGTACTTCACACGATTTTGATCGAAAGAGATCCAATAGTAAGACTGACGATGATCGCCCCAATGGGCTTTTGCGTCACGAACATGTTAAAGTACGGTTCGATAATATATCGTCGTCGAATCATAAGAGAGTGTATGGCTCACGTCGAGATCGATTGGATGAAAACGGAGACGAAAAACGATCGGGAAATAATGATTCGCAGTATCAATATTGAACGTCGAATCACTTTTATTTGCGTGATGTTCATGTACACCGGTGGTCTGTCCTACCAAACTCTGATGCCACTTTTGCGTGAAAGTCAATTGAATGAACTCAACGAAACTATCAGACCTCTCGCAGTACCCGGTTACGAAATATTTATGGATACCCAATCAAGCCCGGTTTACGAAATTCTATTTTTCACGATTACTGTTTCTGCCTCCGCCACCTATGCGGTTACGACCAGCGCAAGCAATTTGGCGGCTACTCTAGTGGCTCACGTATGTGGTCAGATTGGAATAATAGTGTCACGTTGCGATAATTTTTTCAATGAGATCAACGAGAAAAGCAAAACTCTCGAGGATCGTCTTGGCACCGTCATCGAGCTCCACATCCGTGTACTGAGGTTACTTTCATCATTGGCAATCCTAATTTTCATTCGAGTATCATGATACCTTTGGACGGTACCATGACGTAATATCACTCGACGAAATATCACACCACAAAACATCATCGTTTGGGTTTGTTTGTTTCTGGGCTTCCTGGGGATATTTTATCGTCGTGATGTTTTGTCGAATGATATTTTCACGGTTATATTTTGTTCGTGATATTTTGTCCTGTGATCAAGTGACACGGAACCCCTTGGACTTGTTATATTGAAGCTCGCGTCGTTGGAACGCAATACAAAAATGCGTTTTTTTTCCACTATTTTTCTTTCGCGTGTTTAATCGAAAATCATAGAAACGATTTCAATGAAAATAAGGAAAGTGAAATTGAATATCTATCGTGGCGTTTCAACACCGCAAACTTTAAACCGTTGGTAGGCTTGTTTAATTTCCGTTTCTAGATGTTTAATGTTCGTGTAGATTGGCGTCGATGATTGAAAACTTGCTCCGTGAGATATGTCTCGTAGAAGTCGTGGCCTCAGTTATCATTATTTGCGTACTGGAGTACTGCTGTCTGGTGGTACTGCCTATTCTTTATCAATGATGTTTCTCGTATAGTGAGTATGACCTTTGATGTTTGTTTACATTATTATACATTCCCCCTTGTAGACGTGGAACGACAGCGACGCTATCGCGATTTTCACGTATATCGCGCTGCTTACGTCGTTGACCTTCAATGTATTTACCATCTGTCACATCGGTGAATTACTAAAGGAACAGGTATTTTCTAACCAGTTTCAATATCGATGTATTACTCGATAGATGTCAAAAGAATAGGGAGAAATATCGAATATTTGCAAAATTAGTACTTAGAGTTCCTGTTCTTGATCGAGAAATAACACATGAATTATCTTAGAATTTTTCAACGAATTATTTAGATGTCACAGACGTTCGAAAACAACACAGTCCTTCATGAGAAAACGGTTTCTAAGGACGTTAATCCTTGCAAAACGAACGAAACTAAATCGTTGCAGATTCTGAAAATTTTATATCTTTTTTAAATGATAAATGAATTAGCGATCCTTGCATAAATCAATGTAAAATGAGTTTTTGAATAATTATCGATAATAATAAGATTATCTAAACCCCAGTCAAGCACGTAACGAGATCGTCGAATTTGACATCGATTATTATTAAAAGTAGAAAATTAGCATTTTTGAGTGTTAATTTATTATTAAAAATTATCAATCCACGATTCCTTCGTTTTTAACAAATTTTTTTCTCGTCGGTCGATCCAATAATACCTTAAGCTATTTTCTGTGTTTGCGAGTGAGGTTCAAACACTCAATGGCTTAACAGTTTCAAAAAAATTCGCTTTTTGAGAAAATATCGGATACAGATGAATATCGTGTTTGAAATTTAGTTGAAAACTAATTGGACAAGAATATATTTGCATTTTGAAAATGAGAGGGTAGCCGAAGTCGAATGACAATTTCTTCGATTCACAAACAGTGCTCTCAAGTTGGGGTGGTAGCGTATGCAATGGATTGGCATCGATTTACGGGTAAGACCGGTCTCACCCTCGTCATGATAATTTGCATGGGTAATATTCCACGTCAAATAACAGCTGGACAAATGATGGAAATGTCAGTCACCAGTTTCGGATCTGTGAGTACATTAATCGTTTTTTTTTTATTTTTCGTGGCAATTTTTCAATTATTACGAAACACTAAACAATTTTAATTATTTACTTTTTAGCTAATGAAAACTTCGTTAGGGTATTTAAATATGATTCGAGCGATGTCCGACTGAGAAATTAAAAACGCCGATTGTAACAATGGATTTGACGTCAAAAATATATTTTAAGTGTAAAATATAGCAATATTAGTATAACAGTATGACTAATACGAATTACTTAGTAATTTCGTTACATGGGCCATTGTTGTCTCATTTTTTACAATCATTTTAGCTTTCAGTACGAATGTAATAGGAAAAAAATAATCCCGAAAATTAATGCTGTCGGGTTACATTAATTTGGAATGTCATGGAAATTAAGTCAGATGTCATTATTTCTAAAAAATTTTTTTTTTTTCGACTCACGACAATATTAGCTTATTTCATAGCTGAGGTTACATACGTTTTGTATTATTCGGTTAAGGAAGGGCGGGTGAGCGTGGGCGGGCACGCACAGTGAAGTTTAAGAAAACAGAGCGATAATGGAGTTCGTGTAAAAAAAGTCAATACTCAGTAGCACTTGTATCATCTTTTTGTTTTTTCACCTAATTCACCTAATTTACTACTGCCACTATCCACACTGATTTTGAACAACAAAATATAGATATTTGGGTTTGTTTGGGTTCAACGATACAAACATTTGAACAAGCCAATAGTAATTCCAGTTACAATGGTACTTTTCCTTGTCTACGTAAACATCAAAGTTGTGGACGTATGGAGGATCTACATAACTCTACAAATATTCAAAATCACTTTTCTCATAGAATTTTCCATTTATTTTATTGCACCAGGAATCAGGCTTCGTAGAATTTATACAGGCAGGGGATGGTGCTATTATTTCACGTTAAAAATGTTTGATTTTTCAGAAATTAGGGTTGAACAATTTCTCTTTTGATCAATATCTCTCTCGCTCTCACACGTCACGTAGTACAGTTTCAACCGCGGTTTAAAACAGAATAAAATTTTACGTTTACGATTTGTGGATTTGCGAGGTAAGTGTAATCGACCAGGTAGTAAGTCCGAGAGCGCAGGCTCGAAAGGTCATCGGATAAGGGACTAGTAGTCGACGATGAGGGAAAATTGAATAACCAGTAGCTCTAGGTCTGTTGGTGTGTGCGATCATGGGTTTGGATTCGAATCGGGTGATTTCAATGAAGAATGGAACAAAGAAAAGATACGAGGCTGACGTTGATCATTCGTTGCAATATACGCGATGGTTACTGGAGATTCTCGGTATTTGGCCAATGGTGAAGACAAATCCAAGGGATTGGGAGACTTACGTGTCGAAAGTTTTGATTTCCAGTTGTGCGATACTAATGGCTTTCAACATGATACCGTGGACGTTGCACACGCTTTTCGTGGAGAAAGATCTTTTGGTCAAGTTGCCATTGTTCGGACCAGTTGGATTTTGCTTGACCAACATACTCAAATATTGCTCGATAATGCTTCGTCGAAAAAAGATAGCCTGCTGCATGGAGCACATTGAGGTCGATTGGATGAGAATCGAGACGGAATATGATCGAAAAATTATGATTCGCAACGTCAACGAGGGTCGTCGTCTTACATTGATTTGTGCAACTTTCATGTACACCGGGGGTATATCCTACGTTACGATAATGCCACTTTGGCGAGGCAACACTATCAATGAATCCAATGAGACCATCAGACCTCTCGCTTATCCTGGATACGATATTTTTGTCGATTCACATAAAAGTCCATTTTACGAAATCATCTTCTTCACCAATTGCGTTTCCTCGTGCGTTTTGTACACCATTACAACTGCAACGTGCAATTTAGCCGCGACATTCGTCGCTCACGCTTGCGGCTATATCGAAATAACGATCGCTCGACTCCACAACATTTTTCATAAAATCGACGAGAGACACGACGTACTCAAAAATCGCATCGATTTCATCGTGCAGTCACACGTCAGGGTACTCAGGTGAGACTCGTAGCGTCGGAAAAATCGGATCTCCCTTAAGGACACGAGGAAAATCGACGTATTAATTAATTAATTATCAAATTATTTATTGATTAATATTAATTAATTATATCAATAATAATCATTAATAGTAATTAATTAATTAAAATCGGCGTGTTAATTAATTAATCCGTTCTTCTCATCGGCGGTTAACTTTTCAATGAAAAATCGAGCATCAGTCCCTATATAATTCGTAGACACAGAGGCTGAGGTTTTTAGCTTACGATTAAAATGTTCCATCGTTGAGAAATCATGATTTCAAAACTACGACTGTCTTCCTCGAACTCACGTGTGACACATCCTCTATTTCGATTTAAGGTATTACTGGATGATTATCGTTTTTGAATATTCGAACGTAATACTTGAGTTCTTTTTTTCCATTTTTTTGGGGGAGAATGGGATAATATTGTTGTTAATTAATAATGAAAAAAATGTTGGAAAAATAATGTTTAGGATGAAACTTGAATAACACTGAAGCAGAAGGACAAATCTACAATTAATCCATTCAGTCACCTGTCGACGAATTGTATTTTTCGTTTTGAAAAATACAATTTCAAGAAAAACGCTTTTAAAATTTTACTTCATGAATATTTAAAAAAAGAATATTTGAAATTATTGATATTAAAAATAAAATCTGTTTGGCACGATTTAAACTCGTAAATCTACGATTCCGCCATTTTAGGTTTGGGTTTTTCGCAAGCTGTAATTATCCAGTAAGATCTGAAGCGCGAAAAATGTGTGTTTTCAATAAATACGGATATTCTGCGATAATTTTAGATTCACAGCGTTCATCGAAACTACGCTTCGCGAGATATGTCTCGTGGAAGTCGTTGCTGCAGTCATCATAATTTGCGTGCTCGCGTACTGTTGCCTGATGGTATGAAAACTGATATTTTTATGAAATTTGGCTACTTTTGAAAGCTGAAGATTTTTCTAGCGAATGCACGTAAACTCCAAAATATTTTTTTTAGACTTGGAACGACAGCGATATGGTGGCAAATTTAACGTATTTCGCATTGCTCACATCATTGATTTTCAATATATTCATATTCTGTTATATAGGAGAATTGCTTGAGAAACAGGTACATCATTCTAACGATTAATTTTTTATCAATTCCCGGGGGATAATTTTTTCAAAAGTTCTAACCGATCGTTGTCACTTTTGCTGAACTTTTTATAGTTGACGATTAAACACAATTCTCGTGACAATCCCTGCCTGCTAAAAATCTAATAAATACGTTTTCCTTTTCCATTATCTCTTATCGAAATTTTTATTTAGCTGGTTACCTTGCTAATTGTTTAGCTAATTATTTTGAATTAACAATGAGATAAAATATATTATTTTTGTTCGGGCTATCGGGGTTTCGAGTCATCAGGAAATGGACATAAAATTGATGTATCTTTGATCGACTGAACAGTGCTCTCACATTGGTGAAGAAGCGTATATGATGGATTGGTATCGATTACCGAGTAAAACCGGTCTTTCCCTCGTCATGATAATAGCCATGTCTAATTATCCTCGTAAATTGACAGCTGGGGGAATGATAAACCTCTCGATAAGCAGTTTTGGAACTGTGAGTATTGTAATGATTTTTCGCGATTCCATTCCTTGAATGGCCTTGCAATTTTCGATCTATCTATACTTTTATTTTTTCAGATACTGAAATCTTCAATGGTTTACTTAAACATGCTACGAACGATGGCTGCTTAACGGAAATACATAAATTATCGTTTACTACGAAAATGACTTTTACACGTATTCCCAGTTGAATAAAAACATGAAAAACCATTAATTTTTATTGCAAAAAAATGGTTTGACATTTTTTTTAATTGAAAGAAATTTTCAGAAATGCATTGTAAATAGTTCAATATTTTTCACATTTATTTCGTACTTACGACTTCCTTTATACATTTCCATATTTATACGAACAAAAATCACACTTCGTAACTTCATCCAGGTTAAAACACATAATAAAAGTAATAACACTAACGTTGGTCAATTATAACGTTATTTTTTCATAATTCGTTGAAATTTAATAATTTCACCATTGTATACGTTTTCTCGAATTTTTTCACACGTTTCAGCGATTCAAAAAATACATCGAAGCACAATCTTGCAAAAAAAAACCATTGTGCACCATTTCAGAAAAAGCGTCGACTGAAATGAAATCAACGAGGGGAAAAAACCGAACGATGCGATTCCAGGGTTGTCATGGCAGGAAGAGTCACAACAACCAAAGGAGTGGGTAAAGGATTCGATTACTTTTTTTCTCCTCTCCCCCCCCCCCCCTCCCCCTCCTCTCATCCAATCCGGTTCATTGTTACACAGTACTGGTAAGAAACGGAAATAACGCTGATACGAATCAGAAGAAAAATGATCAACCGTCTCGTTTCCGGTGTGCCAGGTCCGACAAGTTCGATGGCAAGTGGACGTTTACTGGCCATCATCTTTGCGCAGGCTCGAACCGGTAATTGTCAAAGTTGACCTATGGAACGATATACTTCAGGGGTCGGACAGTCGCGCGCGATAGTTGCGAGGGTTGCGATCATGAGTTCTGATTCGAATCCGGAAACTCCGGACGGTGATGAGACACCGGCAAATAAAAATTACGCGATCGACGTAACCAACACGATGAGATACACCCGTTGGTTTCTCGTGATTCTCGGTGTTTGGCCAATGGTTAAACGTGATCGAAAAAAATGGGAAAGTTACGGATCGAAAGTTTTGATCGCGACGTGCTCGGGTCTATTGGCTTTCATCGTTGTACCATGCGCTTTGCACATGATTTTTCGGGAGAAAGACACGATAACGAGAATCATGCTTTTCGGTCCGGTTGGATTTTGCCTGACGAACTTACTGAAGTATTGCTCGATAATATCGCGTCGCGAAACGATTAAGTCTTGCATGTGTCACGTGGAGATCGATTTGATGGGTATCGAGACGGAAAATGATCGAACAATTGTAAATCGTAACGTCAATGTTGGACGACGTCTAACCGTGATTTGTGCGATTTTCATGTACACCGGTGGTCTCTCTTATCACTCAATAATGCCACTCTGGCGTGGCAGTGAAATCAATGATTTTAACGAGACTATAAGACCCCTCGTTTATCCCGGTTATGAAAGATTCGTTGATTCACAATCCAGTCCTTATTACGAAATCATATTTTTCACTAATTTCGTTTCGTCCTTCGTTATGTACACGGTTACAACGGCAGCGTGCAATTTAGCGGCTACTTTCGTTGCTCACGCTTGTGGTCAAATTGAAATCATAATTTCTCGTCTCGAAAGCCTATTGGACGGTGATGTTGATCAGTCGAGGGAGATTGTTAAAAATCGAGTAGATTTCATTGTTAAGTCACACATCAGAATACTCAGGTAGAATCACCAGCATGAAAAGCAACAATGAAATTAAACTTCGAATCTCACGAAAATGCTGTACCTTTGATTTTCTAGATTCGCCTAAAATCATTACAGATTCACGTCGATGATCGAAGCTCTGCTCCGTGAAATATGTCTCGTCGAAGTCGTTGCTTCGATCATCATTATTTGCTTACTCGAATACTACTGCTTGATGGTAGATTTTATCGTCTTAAAAAATATTAATAATCAACTGTTGATTTTTGGTTTTGACAATGATTTAATATACAACTCGTGATCATTGATTTCAGACTTGGAACGATAGCGAGACTATCGCTATAATTACTTATTTCGTGTTGCTCTTGTCGTTGAGTTTCAATATATTTATATATTGTCATATCGGTGAATTGCTCAAAGGACAGGTATATCATCTGGATTAAATGTCCGAGTTTAAAACTTTTGACAATCGTTAAATACCTTAACTGAACTTTGCGGAATTTCTTTTCTCGTTGTTACGGACGAAAGCGTTCGATACATTGGAGGAAATTAATAATTAAAATTTTCGAAGTCGAAATCATTTTTTGGTTTTCTAATGAGCTTTTATGGCGTTGAGCATTTTCCAAATTAAATATTTATTGGAACAAAAATTTATTGAAATTGACCACTATTACTCGAGTCAAAAACGTTCGAAGAACTCGTTTTGGCATCTTTTTTAATTGAGCCATGATAATGGTGTAGAAAAAGCTTCACAATTATGAAAAAAAGGGATAGTAGAATTTGATAAGGTGTGTTCGATCGACAGTGCTCTGAAATTGGAAAAGTAGCGTACATGATGGAATGGTATCGAATGCCAGGTAAAACCGGTCTACCCCTTGTTCTAATACTCGCCATGTCCAATTCCCCGAGGAAATTGACGGCTGGGCGAATGATGGAATTGTCCATCAGCAGTTTTGGATCTGTGAGTACTGCCATTATTATTCGTATTTTATTCGAATAATTGTGATTTATTCGGATATTTCATTTTTTTTCGTTTTTAGATAATAAAAAGTTCACTGGTCTATCTGAACATGCTACGAACGATGGCTGACTGAGAGAATCAGGAATATCGATGGCGTAACAGTATTATTAAAATTAAAGTATTATAAAACAGTTGAAACAGGGAGGAAGTAAATTTTATGAAATTTATTCGGGCGTTTTTGGTCTTTTTATTAGTATCACCAAATGTGTTTTTTATATCACTCAAGTGCTCGTCATTGCAGTTGACGACTTTTTAACACTTTTTAACATTTGTGAAATTTTTTATATCATATATGCTGAGCTGAAATTCCTGAACTGAAAAGATGTCAATTTACGTTCGAAATAAACTTTATTAAAAAAATTACGAAGATTCCACTGCGCGACTTCCATCATTTCTTCCACAAAGGAAAATTAGATATCAGAAAGGACGACCAAAAGAAGGTAAGAAAAATTCATCAATTCTCTCTGAACGGTTCCAAATGAACTTTACGTAGTTTTGACATTTTTTTACGATCATCGTGTAATGTTCACTGAACTATTTTTACATACATTTTTTAAAATCGTTACTATTCATTCTTAGTTGATTACTTTTTTTTTATTAATTATCATCATTATTGTAATTGGTTACCTTTCAGGGTCGAAAAATGTATCGCGCACTCTGACCGCTGACTATATTTAAATTAACGTACAAACTAATAACGTAAACGGTCAGAGCGCGCGATACATTTTTCGACCCTAAAAGGTAACCAATTAAAATAATGGTGATAATTAATAAAAAATAAGTAATAAAATAAGAATTAATAGTAATTCTTAAGTTTTAATAGTAAATCATATTCTTCAAACTACGATTCTTCTCTTTTGTTAATTCATCACTGGGTCGAACCCCTGGGTCGATCAACCAAATTTATCCTTCAAAACAATAACAACTTCATGAACAACGAGGAATAGCACGATAAATAAGAGAAAACTTAAATAAACTGCTGAATTAACTTAATTGACTGACCCTAGAAAATAAAGCCACAAGTCTCGATCACAGCTTCTTCCATCGTTGTCCACTTGCGGTATATCGTGACAGAACTCGTTTTTCACGACGTTTTCGTTAGTACTTCTTAAAATTGACAAAAGTCACAACACGGGACCCGGATTTATGTTTTTACCGTTTTCAAGAGCGTTCACCCAACAATAGTTGAAACTGCAATGAAATCAATAGGAACGAAAAAAAAAACTTACGGTAACGGTAACGGTAAGGGTTGCTACGGAAAGTTTCAACAACAAAGAGTTAAGCACTTGCGCAAAAGACTCTTGACGTTGTATAATGCGTCGAAGCGATTTTATATCTCCCTCTCCTCCAACTCCCATTATTCCACCGTTACCGTCCGCTAGGGGTGACAACGATAATTGAGCAAGTTGAAACTGACGTCTAGCAAGCAATCGTATGTTCGTAATAGTGTGTGTAGGCGTCTGTGCTGAAAGACTGGTGTCTCTGTCTGGCAACGTTCGCACAAAGCTCCAATTGGAAGCTCGAGTTCATTGTCTTTAAAAGAACGTCAAGTAGCGCAGACTCGTAGCCCTGCACCCGTTTGTCGTCAATGCTCCTTGCCATACCTGTCAGAAACTAGTCGGGGAAAGCTCGAAGCGTGGTAATGAGGTTGCGGAAAGCTTTTTCCAAAAGTGTGATGGCGAACTGGAATAAAACGTTGGACGTGAATCGAACGTTTCAGTACACGAGATGGCTGCTGGAGGCACTAGGTGTTTGGACAATGCTGAAAACGAATCCAGGAAAGTGGGAAGTTTTCGGGTCGAAAATCGTGATAATACTGTGTTGGGTACTAATGGCTTTCATCACGGTACCTTGCACAATGCACATGATTTTCATCGAAACCAATCCGTTGGCCAAACTAATGGTTTTCGGGCCAATTGGCTTTTGTCTGACCAATATCGTGAAGTACTGGTCTATCATACATCGTCGAGGAGTTTTAAAACGTTGCATAGAACACGTGGAGATCGATTGGATGGAAATCGAAACGGAAAAAGATCGAGAAATAATGACACGCAACGTCAACGTTGGACGTAATCTCACTTTGTTCTGCACGACCTTTATGTACTCCGGTGGACTCTCTTATAACGCCATCATGCCACTCTGGCGTGGCACCCATTTGGACACTCTCAACAGGACTATACGTCCTCTGGCTTATCCCGGTTACGATATTTTCGTCGATTCCCAGGCAAGCCCAACCTACGAAATTTTATTTTACACCATTTGCCTTTCCGCTTGCGTCACGTTTACCGTTACAATCACCGCGTGCAATTTAGCCGCCACTTTCGTCGCACACGTTTGTGGTCAGATTGAAATAATGATGGCACGAATGGACGATCTCTTCGACGGGATCGACGAGTCGAGCGATATTGCCGAAACCAGAATTGGCTTCGTCGTTAAATCTCACGTCAGAGTACTCAGGTGATCAAAGTTATATCGAGCACAAAAAAAGAGACAGAATTTTTCGTCCTTCTCGATACTTTTTCTTTTTCGATTTCTCGTATAGATTGACGGCGATGATTGAGACTATGCTTCGTGAGATATGTCTCGTGGAAGTCGTTGCGTCGACTCTCATTATTTGCTTGCTAGAGTACTACTGTCTGACGGTATTTTATTTTCGTTTTCTCTTTTGACGTTTTGAACGTCTCCAGATCAAAATTAGCGAATATGATATACTTTTTTCGGTTTTCAAACAATCTAAAATGCTTAATTTCAGGAATGGAACAATAGCGATGGCATCGCAATAACTACTTATGTCGTATTGCTCGTGTCGTTTAGTTTCAATATATTTATATTTTGTCATATCGGTGAATTACTTATGCAGCAGGTATATGGAAGCCATATTATATCGGAAAATTTCAAAACGTTCGCTCGGAACAGCTTGACACTTTTTTATAATTATTTTTTCCCAATGTCTCCCGTAGAGCTTGATGTTTTAGTGTTTACGCTCTAGCATTAAAAAAAGTTTGATGAATCTTGAAAACGCTTTTATTTTTAATATCTCAACGTAGATATCTTCATCTGTCGTTTTACATTTTCGTTCGTTACATCGTTCCCAAATATCACTTGTTATCACTTGTTAGTGGTTCAAAGTATGAAAAAATAGAAACCCGAAAAATTGATAACAGAAACGTATGGATATTATGTATATAAGAGATAGAACATTGCGTAGACTATTATACTTTTTGCAATTGCGAAACAGTGTTCTCGTGTTGGTAACGCAGCTTACATGGCAGAGTGGCATCGTTTACGGTACAAAACTGGCCGCGCTCTCTTAATGATAATAGCCATGGCTAATTCTCCGCGAAAATTGACGGCAGGTGGGATGTTGGATTTGTCACTATACAGTTTTGGAACTGTGAGTATTTCAACGGTTGTTACATTGACGGATTATTCAGCGAATTCGCACAAATTTCCGTTTTTCGTAACTGGAAAGAGCACATGATTTTTTTGTCGATATTTTAGATTCTGAAAACTTCGGTTGTCTATCTCAATGTGATACGAACGACAACCGACTGAAAATAATTCATGATACGACACGTTATCGACGATCAGCTAGTGTCAGCAAATGATTGCCGAACTACAATTGATGATAATGTGAAATACACTTTTTTGGATTCCGAACAAGAAAGATTCAATAAAAATATGGTTCATGCACTTTGTTGTTAATTTCGGAGTGGATAGCTTTATTAGAGACATTATGTTCGTTTATTTCTCAGTGATCGGAATTTTTCCACGCCAAGAAAAATGACGAGAAAACATTAATTTATTCCTCCCATACTCAGAGCCTCACTGCACTATCATTATGTAAAGTTGTTTCACCGCGTCTATATCCCAACATAGTTAAATAAACACAAAACTTTCGACGAAACAAGGCTTGCACAGCTAAAGACTATGACGTAACTCTTCCCTGTCCGTTATACGATTTCTGATACTATACTATCACCCGATACTATATCAATTTTATATTAATACAATTGATAAAAGCACTCTTCTGCCCTTCGATTTTCCGAACAATTTTAGCAGACGGAAAATTCATTTTTTCGAAAATCGTGCGTTCATGCGAAATAAAAAATTATTAAACAAGAGTCCGGGCAAAAAGTCAAACGCTAGTAATGTTTACCAGTTACTTTACTATTTACTGTTACAAAATGTTATAAAAAAATTTTGATTTTGAAATGTCCGTTAATTTTGGCTGTAGTGTAGCAACGCTCAAAGTTATTGTTAAGATTTTGAAATTGTAATAAGTATTGACGCAGGCTTAAAAAGTTTCTTATACTAACGCGTACTTTTTAATCGATTAAAATTTCACCTATCGAATTGTTGACATCTTATGAATGCAAGATTTATGAATTCGAGCAATTTCGTCCAATTATGAAGATTTTATGAATTCGGGAAATGTCGTCCAATCATTGTTAGATAACAATTATTACCAAAGTTTAAAGTACAGTGATCACTCGTTCATCGTGTCAATCTAATCGTTGATTTGATTGAAAACTCACTCTGCCGATTATTTCGTTTAATCATCAAATTTTTATGATTTTGTATTATCGATTTATTTACGTTCATTTCTACCATTAAATCCAAGTAATTAAAAAAAATATTCACCTTTCTTTTTTTTATTTCGATTTTTATCATCGAACACACGTGATTTTGAATATTTACGCTTTTTGTCACTATTCGCACGATTCGTCTGATAAAATCGAAAGTGTCAAAATAGTCGTTGTCACTCGCGAAGGAAATTGTCACAAAACACGAATATTCCACTTTTGTCTATTTCGCTTCGTAACGATCGTAAGTTGGAATTGTCATTCGGACGTTAGAAGAAAACAGCTGAGCGTTCATCATACGCAACTGGAGACCAAAGTGGAATCGATGGAGAAAAAATAAATGACGGTGCTGTATAGAACGGTTGTCAAGGTAATAACGAAGCAACAACGAAGGGATGAGGACTTGCGCATTATCACATTGTTATTCCCCCTTTTCCATCACCCCAGAAGGTTGTCTACCACGAACGGTCAATTCATTGGTTCGATGAGAATATCCTGGTGTTTTCATATTCGTCGAGAGGGACGGAAAGCCTACTTCGAGTAAACGTCTTTGTTTTATCAATGATTAATTATGTTACTGCGCAATGCGTGAAACGTATGATTGGGTGCCATAAAAGGCCAAACGAAACGAAAATGAATGACCATGACCACCCAAATGATGATGACGATCCATAGGTAATTTCATGACAACTAGAATCCAATACTGATCTCGTAAATTCGTTTGATTTAATCACAAACTAATTTGCTTCGTGCAAATTGGTTTGTGCGGTTGGACGTGGGTTCGACAACCTTAAGGTGAAAGAAGTCGCAGCGGCGCAGACTCGTCCAGAACTATATAGATGCTTTCGTTTGGAGGGACCACAAGGGAAACTCATGCACAGTCGATCGTGAGGTTTCGAGGAGTTATCATCATCATCCGAAATCAATGAATAAAATGGGTCCCAATTTGGATGAGGTAACTCGTCACGTGAGGATACCGGTAACGAACAAAAATTACTCGCTGGACGTGGGTCATACATTGCAATACAGTCGATGGCTTCTCGACGTTCTCGGTGTTTGGCCAATGGTGAAGAAAAACCCAAATAAATGGGAGATTTACGGTTCGATCGTTTTGATAGCAACGAGCCTGATACTGATTGCTTCCGTCGTAATACCGATCACCTTACACGTGTGGTTAACACCGAAAAATTCAAAGGAACGGATGTCAACTTTCGGTCAGCTTGGTTTTTGCATCACTTGTGCTCTCAAGTATTGGGCCATCATATGTCGTCGTGGATTGATAAAGGATTGCGTGGAACACGTGGAGGTTGATTGGATGTCGATCGGGACGAAGGAGGATCGTGAAATAATGAAACGTAACATGAATTTTGGTAACGACCTTACCGTTACTTGCGCTATTTTTATGTACGTAATGCCACTCTGGCATGGCAATCAAATCAACGAATTCAACGAGACCGTTAGACCTCTTATTTTTCCCGGTTACGATCGTTTCCTCAATTACCAGGCAAGTCCGATCTACGAAATTATCTTTTGCACTATTTGCATTTCCTCGTACATCATGTATACTGCTACTGTCGCGACGTGCAATTTGGCTGCCACTTTCGTCGCACACGCTAGCGGTCAAATTGAAATAACGATCTTCCAACTGGAGAACCTCTTCGCCAAGGTCAGCGAAAAGAACGACATTATTCGTACTCGCGTCAGTTTTATCATTTGCTCCCACGTCAGAGTACTCAGGTCAGTCACTTTTCGCTGAGGTTACGGTTTTGAAACATGAAAAATGCGTGAACTTCGTGATTATTATTTTTATATTAAATCAATTATTTCGTAATTGGGTTTCAACGTATCTTATTCTGGCATCAATGGAAAGTGAATTGCAATTTGTTCATTTTTATTAACACTGAAATTGCATCTTCAGAACCCATCAAATAATGACGACCTACAGCCTTGCCAATTCAACTCAATGAAAAACGGGTTGATAATTATTATTTTTACGGACCTTCTCATTTTTTGCTTTCTGAAAAATCCTTGAATAACAAAATGAGAGTCGTTTAAGAAGAAAAGTCAATTATTTTGTTCTGTTTTCGTTTAAACGAACCGAGAAGATATTAATAAATTAATTTTTGACAAATTTTCTTCCGATTACGCGTTTTGTAAATTTTCAAATCCGTAAATTCTATAATACTTTAGGAAAGATAATATCATATCTACCTCGTATTCTGAACACCTGAAGGATGCAAATTATGTGAACAAAAAAACGAATCGAATTTTTCATCGTCACAAACGGTAACCTGGCTTTTATCTATGAGATAGATCTCGTTTGTGAACTGCGTTTGAATTTTCATAGATTTAAAGGGATGATTGCGATAATGCTTCGGGAAATATGTTTGGTAGAAGTCGTGGCATCGACTATCATGATTTGCTTCGTCGAATATATATGTGTCAAGGTAATGCCTGTGCGTACATATATATTGTTTGAATTTTTATTTTATTCGTTTAACGTGCTCGTTAATTAGTTCAAATTCATTTCAGACGTGGGACGGTACCAATTTCATCGCGATAATAACCCACGTCGCATTGCTCATTTCGTTGAGTTTCAATACTTTCATATTGTGCCAAATCGGAGAATTTCTCAAACAACAGGTTTGCTCAAACGAAATCGCATCTGCAATTCTTTCCTCGAACGTTTGGAGCCCGTTTGACAAAATCGTGCACGACTATGTTTCTTTCTGAGAACGGTTGGGGGGTAGATTCGAGCGTAAACGGGTAGTAAAAACCTTCTGCCACGATGCTTTGTATAGAAAGCGTCAGTTGTCTTTCGTGGTCACATACTAACGTCTATTGGCCAAAATACCGTCGAAAAAAGATTCTCCTGGGCGAAAGAAAGTTTTTAACGTGATTGCGATGTTATTTTATTTTTTGAAAAAGAATCTTCTTTTTGGGTCAATTCTCGTGAAACGGCAGAAGTTCAAATACTTATTAGTGACAAAGCATCACAATGTACATCATATAGTACAACCGTTTTCATTTTTCAACAACTTCTTCAAAATAGCTCTTGAGTTTCGCCGTACACGCTCTTATCAAACAAACTCAAAGAACTGAAAATATTTTTTTTTCTGACTCATTCCGTTCAAATTAGGCAAATGTTGATATTGATGATTAAACTGACGATACAAGCCTAGAAATCGTAAGAAAAAAACATACGCAAACGACGAGCAATTAATGCAAAAAGTCGAGTCAATGAGACATTTAAACGGTAAAAGGAACAGCGATGATAAGTAAAAAGACAATTTACCGCTATTTTTGTCCTCGAATTGACAGTGCAATCAGATCGGCATGGTAGCATACATGGTTGATTGGTATCGATTGCCCGGCAAGACCGGGCTCGCCCTCGTCATGATTTTGGCAATGTCAAATTATCCGCGAAAATTGACAGCTGGTGGTATGATAGAGCTCTCAATCAGTACTTTTGGAACTGTGAGTATTTTTTTCGTTCCTTCTTGCAAGTGTCTCTTGCTCTCATATGTTTACTTTCAGAACGTCAATTATTTTTTACTTCGTAGATACTAAAGACTTCCGCAAGTTATTTCAATATGCTACGAGCGATGACCGATTGACAAAATAAAATGACTCCATGCCCAATCGTCGATAACTTCTACATAAGAATGAACATTTTGTTCGCAACAAAATTATTTTGTTTTTCTTCAATTTCTTTTTTTGTTCAAAGGTAAAATAATATCGTTATTTTTTTCATGACGTTTTTAGTGTTTCCCATGGCAGGACTGTGGACTATGGTAGAAAATAAATTACCCAAAAATGTCTGTAGCTGCAAAATATATATTTTTTTGGCACCAAGTTTTTTTCAATGTTTGTACATTGTGCCTGTCGACCGTTCCATTGTCCAATTAACCAGATTGACTCTTCAGGTGTTGTATCTGAAATCAGAAAAGAATTCGTTGTTGCAGTACCTTAATTATGTCAGCATATGTTTACATAGCGATTCAATAAAATGACTTCTAAAGCATGGGAAGTTATGAAGAGTAACCGAGTGAGAGTTTAGTTATTTGTAATCATTTCGAGGAATACATCGATGCTGCGTAAAATCTCTTTCCTTATTTTTCTCATCACGCTTTTGACTAGCGGCGGGTTGATTTGGGATTAAAGAAAAATATATTTGATTCTGCAATTATGTTGATGCAACTACCTATATTGGATAATCATGGCTCTGGGTAAAATGAAGAATTGATAAATTGGGGAATTGGTAAATTAAAGAATTCGTAATTTGAAGAATTGATAAATTGACGAATTGATAAATTGCAAACTTGGTAAATTGGAGAATCAAGAAATTGGAGAACTGATAAATCGATGAATTGATAAATCGCTGAATAATTAACAAATGTTAATAGAAAAGACTTCGAAAAGCAAACTCCCTTCGTTGAAATAAATTGAACTTGTGCAATGGCGAAATCTACCCGCGACTCCTGCAACATTTTAGAAAATCCATGTAAATATCAGGCGAGTTTCCGGGGTAACAGAACAGCAACAGAAAGCTTTCGAAGATAGGGGAACATAAAAAGGGGTGGAGCGGACAATGCAATGAGAAAAGCTTTCCCTGACCGCTCGTGTCATTCGACGTAAGGTTGCCAATGGGGAGAAAACGCATATAATGTGCAACGAGGAAGGGAGTTTTGTACTCGTCAACCCTTCCATCCAAGGGAGTGTCGACCAACGCAAGCAATTATCTGGGCGTTCATGAACAATGTAAAGAGTCTACGACTTGTACGACTCACGCATGATGGCCACGTAGTGGTTGAGAAAGACCGTTTTATACATTTTATACCTTTCAGGACAAAATTTTTTTTTGGATTCTATGGAAATAATTCTTTCAAAGCTTCATTCAAGACCGTCACAAAAGTGTATTATTCCCTGTAATCCCGAAAAAAAAGTGGATGCATTGTTCAGTGCGTAAAAATAAGATTCTATCAATAAATAATCAACTTATTTACTAAATGAATTAAAACTGTCAAGGAAGGTATAATAATGCAAACAAATTGCTGATTCATACATCAATTAGTTTGGGCATTAGTTGGTAATTAACTGTTACTAAACTTCTAATTAATCTGGCAATAACCTAATTACTCTGGTTACTAATAATCTGATTAAGCCGTTGGTGAACTGTTGATTAACTGCTCATTAAATTGTTAATTAATGTGTCCATTAAATAGTCAATCAAGCTTCATCAATTATACAAATAAATTGCTAATTCATAATTCACAGTCATGTAATCAATTTGGTAATTCATATTTTTGCCATTTATTCAGGGATCATAAATTTACACTGCAACTTTTAGAAAAAACGATGATTATTTTTTTGTTCCTTAGAGAGACACGAAGCGATTGGTATTCGCTTCACATTTCTTTCTGGGATACTTTTTTCAGCTGCCATTTGCAAACACGTTCGACGTACAGCAACGCAGCTTTAAAAAAACGCGCGCCATTTCGAGACCACTTCTGTGGCGAAAATGGCAGATCGAAGGTGAATTTGAACTGACGACAGAACGATTGCACACACTTCGAACTTTCAGCACTTACGACATCATACCACCAAAAGAAACAGTTGATTTGCTGGACTGCAAGGATACGAATATATATTGTTCAATGATAAAATTCGACGCCAATTTATCGAAGTTCATCAGCCAACGGCTGTTAACTTTTATGAACTTCTCTACGAGAAAATAATGTACGATCAATCGACATCTAACAAATTTACAGTACCCAAGTGATGTAGAAGTGGGAAAAGAGCCAAGCATTGGAAGGGTCGTAGGAGGATTCACTAATACGGTATTTGTAAATAGAAAATTCATGAGAATCTATGAAGATTATGGATTTCGGTAAATTTGATGGGAACAACATTTTTTAATATTACATGTGCAAAAGTTTATTCAGGTTACGGAATTTCATAAATTCCGTAAAAAGTCTTAACTTTGTATCGAATAGAAAAACGTCGTCAATTCTTATTTTACTATGTGTTTGGGTAGAATATGGAGGGTTTCGGGAATTTTTATGAAATTGAAATATTAGCAATTCTATTTACTGGAATTTTTTTCTCGCACATTCTTGTACTTTGTTTGTTTTGGTTTATTTGGGGTTGTCTTGGCCGAAAAATTTGCCGCCAAACTGGGGGGTTTATCATTTTTTTTTCTTTATAGCTTATCGTCGAGAATCGACGATAACCTACGGGAGATATGTCTCGTCAAAGTATTGGCATCGACAATAAGCATCTGTCTGCTCGAATACTACTGTATGACGGTAAAAAAAATATTTTTTAAAATGAAATAACTCATTTCGAAAGTTTGTCTGAACCCGTCATATTTAGGAGTGGAAAAACATTGCACCGATGGCACTCGTTACGTATTTCGTACTACTGATATCGTTCGTATTTAATATATTTATATTTTCTCACATCGGTGAGCACCTTCAAGAACAGGTATTTTTATATTTTCGCTGATTTGAGGTACGATTATCCAATTCATACATATCATATTCTGAAATTCTCATTTATATGAAAACTTCGAAAAATTTACAAAATGTCAGTCAGAAAAATTACATTTTTAGTTGCACGTTAATTCGTGCATTTATCCTTATTGTGTCTCCATTAGTTCGTATCGTTTCGAAAAAGGTATATGATAATCGACTTTTTAGTTGAAAGAAACATATGACGATAATTAATTGAAGAATTGTTAAAATTATATTAATTAAATTGAAATTTGAGGAAAATATTCCGTTTGTTCAAAAAATCGATGACTCGCAAAAATATGTAAAGTTTAAAGAATTCGTGCCGGACGAATTCAATGAGCAAACTCGAACCTTTTGTTTTTATTGTCTCCAGTATCAAAGGGTTGGAAAAACTGCGTACATGATCGAGTGGTATCGGCTGCCGAATAAACATGGTCTGGCTCTTGTCATGGTCATGTCTATGGCGAGCCATCCTCGCAAATTGACAGGTGATCGAATAATGGATATGTCGCTACATCAATTCGCCACCATCAGTAAAATAATCAACAATTATTTTTTCGTCAATTTTTTGACTAGCTCATCATTAACTAAATTGAGTTTCGACTTTTGACTTTCAAATTTTGACTTTCAACCTTGACTTCAACTTTGACTTGCAAATTTTGACTTTCAACTTTTATCCAAGTGTTACGTGAAAGTCTAATAATTCGTCCCATATTTATCCACAAAAAACAAAAACAAAATGGAGCAGATCTGGAGTAAAAAGAACTTTTTCGGCATATTTTGTATTTCTTCTTTGGCGAGTGTGTAAAAGTCACAGAAGCCCGCAAAATGGTTTCGGCTACTCGTCAACTGAATCACTTGTGGTTTGAGAAATTTCGATCTGAAGATTTTTCAGCTCAAGATATACATCGTTCTAGGAAATCAAGTCGTCATTGACGACGAGATAAAAGCAGTAATTGAGTGTGACAGTGATATAAAAAAACAAGAACTTTCTGACAAATGTTGACCTTTTCAAAAACAACCATTTATCATCGTGTTTAGCATTATCCAGCGAGATAATGATGATAATTAATAAAAAAAAGTACGTAATCAAATAAGAATCAATAGTAATGGTTAAGAATTAATAGTAAGTCATATTCTTCAAACTTCGATTCTTCTCTTCTTTAATTTCATCACTAATTCACCCCTGGGTCGAACAACCAAATTTATCCTCCAAAACAATAAAAACTTCATCAACAACGAGGAATAGTACGATAAATAAGAGAAAACTTAAGTAAACTGCTGAATTAACTTAATTGACTGATCCTAGAAAATAAAGCCACAAGTCTCGGTCACAGCTTCCTTCATCGTTGTCGACCTGCGGCGATGATTGAGACTGTGCTTCGTGAGATATGTCTCGGGAAGTCGTTGCCTCGACTCTCATTATTTGCTTGCCAGAGCACTACTGTCTGACGGTATTTTATTTTCGTTTTCTCTTTTGGCGTTTTGAACGTCTCCAGATCAAAATTAGCGAATGTGATATACTTTTTTCAGTTTTCAAACAATCTGAACTGGTTGGATCCAGGAATGGAATAATAGCGATGGCATCGCAATAACTACTTATGTCGTATTGCTCGTGTCGTTCAGTTTCAATATATTTATATTTTGTCATATCGGTGAATTACTTATGCCCCAGGTATATGGAAGCCATATTATATCGGAAAATTTCAAAACGTTCGTTCGGACCAGCTTGACACTTTTTTTATAATCATTTTTTCCCATTGTCTCCCGTAGAGCTTCAAGTTTTATTGCTTAGGCTTTAGCATCATAAAAAGTTTAATGAATAAGTTTAATGACGTTTAATGACGCTTTTATTTTTAGTATCTAAACGTATCTTCATCTATGGTTTTAATTTTTCGTTCGTTACATCATTCCCAAATATCACTTGTTACCTTCGATTTTTATTTCGACAAATACTCGAATTCGATTTTATTTTAAACGAGATATAATAAATAATAAGTGGTTCAAAGTAAGATAAGAATAGAAATCCGAAAAATTGATTACAGGAACGTATGGATATTATGTATATAAGAGATAGAACATTACGTATACCATTATACTTTTTGCAATTGAGAAACAGTGTTCTCGTGTTGGTAACGCAGCTTACATGGCAGAGTGGTATCGTTTACGGTACAAAACTGGTCGCGCTCTCTCAATGATAATAGCCATGGCTAATTCGCCGCGAAAATTGACGGCAGGTGGGATGCTGGATTTGTCACTATACAGTTTCGGAACTTTGAGTATTTCAACGGTTGTTACATTGACGGATTATTCAGCGCATTTGCAGAAATTTCCGTTTTTCGAAACTGGAAAGCGAATATGATTTTTATGTCGATTTTTTTTAGATTCTGAATACTTCGGTTGTCTATCTCAATGTGCTACGAACGACAACCGTCTGAAAATGATTCATGATACGACACGTTATTGCCGATCGGCTAGTGTCAGAAAATGATTGCCGAATTACAATTGATCATAATGTGAAATATACTTTTTTGGATTCCGAACACGAGAGATTCAATAAAAATATGGATCACGTACTTTGTTGTTAATTTCGGAGTGGATAGCTTAATTCGAGACATTTTGTCCGTTCATTTTCGGTGATCGAAATTTTTCCACGCCAAGAAAAACGACGAGAAAACATTAATTTATTCCTCCTATATTTTCTCAGAGCCATTTCACTGCACTATGATTATGTAAAGTTATTTCACCGCGTCTATATCCCAACGTAGTTAAATAAACACAAAACTTTCGACGTAACAAGGCTTGCACAGCTAGAGACTTTGAGGTAACTTTTCCCTATCCGTTATACGATTTCTGATACTATACTATCTTCCGATACTATATCAATTTTATATTAATACAATTGATAAAAGCACTCTTCCGTCCTTCGGTTTTGCGAGCAATTTTAGAAGATGAAGAATTCATTTTTTCGACAATCGTGTGTTCATGCGAAATAAAAAATTATTAAATGAACAATTTAAAGAATGCAAGATTGGCATTTACGAATTTCAAGAGTTCGGGCAAAAAGTCAAACGCTAGTACTGCTCTCCAGTTACTTTACTATTTACTGTTACAAAATGTTGTAGAAAAATTGTGATTTTGAAAATGCCCGTTAATTTTGGCTCTAGTGTAGCAACGCTTAAGGTTATTGTAAAGATTTTGAAAATGTAATAAGTATGGATGCAGTCTTAGTAAGTTTCTTATACTCACGCACACTTTTTAATTGATTAAAATTTTACCTATCGAATTGTTCAGATCTTATGAATGCAAGATTTATGAATTTGAGCAATTTCCTCCAATTATGAAGATTTTATGAGGTCGGGAAATGTCGTCCAATCATGGTTACATAACAATTATTACCAAAGTTTAATGTACAGTGATCACTCGTTCATCGTGTCAATCTAATCGTTGATTTGGTTGAAAACCCACTCTGCCAATTATTTCGTTTAATCATCGAATTTTTATGTTTTTTTATTACCAATTTGTTTACTTTCATTTTTACTATCAAATCTACGTAATTTTAAAAATTATTAACCATTTTTTTTTATTTCGATTTTTATCATCGAATTCGCGTGATTTCGAAAATGTACGCTTTTCGTCACTATTCGGACGATTCGTCTGATAAAATCGAAAGTGTAAAAATAGTCGTTGTCACACGCGAAGTCAATTGTCACACAACACGAATATTCCACTTTTGTCTATTTCGCTTTGCAACGCTGAGCGTTCATCATACGCAACTCGAGACCAAAGTGGAATCGATGGAGAAAAAAAAAGTGACGGTGCTGTACAGAACGGTTGTCAAGGTAATAACGAAACAACAATGAAGGGATGAGGACTTGCGCATTGTCACATTGTTATTCCCCCTTTTCCATCACCCCAGAAAGTTGTCTGCCACGAACGGTCAATTCATTGGTTGCATGAGAATATCCTGGCGTTCTCATATTCGTCGAGAGGGACGGAAAGCCTACTTCGAGTAAACGTCTTTGTTTTATCAATGATTAATTATGTTACTGCGCAATGCGTGAAACGTATGATT
>JAPYZJ010001786.1:0-24911 GCA_030522765.1 Ophioninae sp. B BG-2022a
TGCATGGGATAGATTTTTTTTCTGATTTTTCTCATGATGGTTACAATCAATCCTGTCACCTCGTTTCGGCTTGACGTTGAGTTCTGGGACACCCTGTATGTACAAACTTAAAAAAAATTGTAAATTGAATAACATAGTCCGCGAAATTAAAAAAATCACCTTATTTTTCGAACAAATCTCGTATTCCCTACACGCAATAGAAAACGACTGTGATCGTCGTGGCCTCAGTGACAACAAAGACGTCAGGTGGTTTCGAGATCGTACAGTTTCTTATATAGAGAGGGGATCGGCAAGCTTCAGAGTAGAAATTAAAGAGAGGCGGCACTTGATGTACTACGACACTAAAGTGTTTTTGATGTAGGACCTGAAGCTCACACGGAGTTCTATCACGATCCACGTTCTTGCACTTTCCTCTGTCTTTCATACTGGAAAGATCACCGGAAGTTCGTGCTCCAGGTGAGCCATCGACGTTTGCTAGAGCTTCTATATGCGCACAAGTTTCACTCAAATATGTACATAGCGATCCGGACATTGGACAATATATTCCGTGCTCTTTCGCTGTAACTGATTCACGTACAGGAAATCTGGAATTTGAAAGTATAGCTGCGACCTATAACGACATTTAAAGCATTCTTTACATCCGAATGCAGAATGTTAAAAATTGACAAACGTTGCAGTTGGTTGGATTGAAAGAAAGAAATGAATGTCAATTGATATCTTCTTGAATCAAAGTGAATTCTTTGCTATCTCTTTGTATAAAATGTGAGAGAGCCTTCCGGGAATATCGACGACTTATCTAAGCCAATTATTAGTCCACAAATGAAAAATCATTGAAGCTTTGGTGAACCAGGTAAAAATTTGGTGCAAGGTTCCGAACCCCCCACGAATCCAGCTGACATTATGCACAGACTTCCCTTTTAATAATTCATACAACTGGTCAAAGGTTTTTTTTTGCTACTCGTGATAGTTTTCGAGGTATTATATTTAAAAGCTTTTAGTGAAATTTCGAAAAGTCCCCCCCGCCCCATGCTTTGATTGAATTGAAATTTTATTCAACTTTCCGTTTAATATTCTAAGATAGCCCTCCAAACGATTTTTGACGACTAGCAATAATTTTCCAAAATCCAATCAAATGGGATTCTTGAGGTTTCTTTCTGTCTGTTTGGATCTACGAACAGATTTGGATTTATTTGGATTCTTTTTCTATACTAGGAGCGCGGTCAAGTAAATAAGTATTCAAATTCGATATCTAGAAAACTATAGCCAGTCGTCAAAAATCCTTTTAGGGGTTCTGTTAGAATATCGAAAGGAAGGTCTGCACAAAAATTCTGGTCGATCGGATGAGGGGTGTTGCGGAAACTTATGCAACATTCGGGTTCTACGTACACCCGGTATTTTCATGATCAGGTTTGGACAAGAGTAAGCATATTTGTCTAAGCGTGATTCCAAGCATTGTCCAGTTTCCGGATTTCGGAAAGCTCCGTTTGCAAAAATTACTAGGACTGTGTTCAATGCAGTCAGCTCTTCCGATAGCTAGCATTAGGTAGACGGAGCGAATGTAAACCCTCCTCTTCGGTCTTGTGCACTAAGAGGTCTATGTGTACGTGCCAAGATCCCCGTCTGCGCGCGCAGAGCCCTACACTGTATCCGTCTATGCTTGATCGTAAATACACATTCACAGACGTCTAGACTCGTTCGATGTTTGAAGCTGCCCGTGGAACATTCTGAATATTCACGTTTCCGCATGTATCTGCATGTATCTGACCCGAAAGTCAAGATCGAGTAGTCAAACTCCGGCATGTAGATTCGTCGAGTGGATGAATACTCCACTGGCGGTGTCGAATCGTCTGGTACTTACTGCGAATCTGCACGCGTAAGGTACCTGACCCATGTAAGGTCCACCGTATTTGTTTTTGAGTACAGCAAAAACTATGAATGTTCAAATAAAACAAAAAGGTTTATTTAATCATTTATTCAATGATAAACGTATTAACAATAATTTTGGTCCAGAAACACAATGTTTATTTTTATCTATAAGCTTTTTTAAAAAAAGCGTCTGGTGGGCCTTATCCAGATCAGTGTTCCTAAAAAGACCATACCCGTTGTAGCTTCGTAAAAAAATGAAAAAATAAATGAATGTTCAATTTTAAACTTAAATTTTGATAACAATATGTATAGTGCTGATAAACCAGTACATGTAATTAGAATAAATATGCACTGAGTAATATTGAAAACATTTTTTGTTTTCGAAATTTTGTAAGAAACGCCTACGTGCGATCGCACGCGCTGCCTTCTATCAACAGCAAATTTGTTTGGGTTCGCCATAGTTCGTCGGTTGCTACGGCAATTGGGCCATTAAAAGTTAGATACTCGACAATGAAAGCTCAATCCGTTTGACTTTATAGTTTTGGATATTAAAAACGAGGGTTTATTAGGCCCTGGACCTTACTTGGGTCAGGTACCTTATATACGATGTTTGTTCAAAAAAGAAGGCGGCTTTTCAAGTTTTTAGGGTGCGTAAATTCGATTTTCGATTTTTTTTGTTGTGAGGGTACACATCTCCCCAATATATGTTGACATCATCAGCAATTTTGCATATTTATTGAAAGAAATGGATATTGATGAAAAACTGTCTTTCGACCAAATAAAAAGTTAGATTATTTTTGTTTTCTTACAAAGGTGAGGTCACAGTAGAATTTCAACATTCCGTAGTAGCCGAGTAAGTTGCATTAATATTGTCCTACCTTTTACACTCGATTGTGCTTCATATTCTTTTGAATTCCTGCTGGTATTTGATCTTGCGATGGTTTCTTACTTATTATCGAAGGGGAGAGGCGAAATTCCGAATGAAATAATCAGGTGCATGCTTCAGCCTCTCAGCTGCATGGAGTCTCTCCAGAAAGTCAGACATTTTCCAGCTAGTCCGGAAAAATTCTTTCCGCGTCATTCAATTACGACGTAACTCTTTTCCGTTCCAGAAGTTTATAGAGAACTTTAATTAAAGTTCGGGGTACGTCAGGACGCGCTCGGTTTTCTGATCAAATAACTTCGAGAAGGAACACCTCGCGATCTCTCTGTATGTTCCCGTAAAATCGGTGGTCGGAAGAGTTGTTGGCTTTTGCGTCGTCGCGACGAAGCTCCCGAAACATTTCTTTAAAAATTCCAAGAAAGGTGAAAACTACATCCCCGAAAGTGTGAACGTTTTGGTCGACGAATGATTGCTACTCGAGTGGAGAACGTAAGGAAATGTTGTCTGAATATATTTGCTGTTCGAGTCGAACGAATAACGTTTTTGGGTTCACTACGCGTTCCTATAAAATACCCATGACGATCATACCGGCATAAATCACATTTGGTCGTTTGTGTCGTTTGACTCTTTCCACGCCTGGTTGCGACGTTCTTATTCAACGGTTATGAATGTTGAAATTTCTTCGCTTGCTGTCAGAAACGCGATGACGGACAAGACATCCTGCGGCAAACCGCTGTAATTGCTTGAAACTCCCGAGGAACCCTGCGGTGGGAGCAGCGGAATGGCCCGGAACGAGGCAAAACGCGACGAGGGTGAAGAATTATTTAAATGAATATTCCGCAACTTCTGTCGTTTCACGAAAGTTAATTCGATGCTTTCAAACGTAGTTGGCTACTGTCAGAGTTTGTTAACGAAAAGATGCGAGATTCTTGGCTGTAAGTTGAAGTATGAGATCGGATTCTACTGGGGTCGCCAAAACCACAGGGTCGTCTCATCTGATGTTGTCTATCCGTGAGAAAAAAAATGCAATATCTTAGCAACAAAAATCGTATACGGATTTACCAAGAGGGATTCTCAAGTGAACGAATCCAGCTTCATTTTGCTTTTATATTTATATTTTTTCGATTTTTTGTGTATTCGTTACGTTATTTTCAAAAATCCGCCTTTTTCACTTTTCTTACACTTTATAAAATCGCATGCTGAACGTTGAAAAATAGCAACCTCACCATTTCGTAATACGATCTTTGAAAAGAATATCTTAAGCTTTAGGTTTTTTTAAACTATATTTTGCAATTGTTTTCGCCACGTTGATAGATTTTCCTAAAAAAAACGTAGGTTTTCAATAAGGCGGTTTGGTGCAGCGCAACTTGAAAACTATGAAGTTTGAAATATTTAGTGTAAAAAGTAAAAAAAAAAATGTTACTTATTTTGGATTCACTGCTTTTTTGTACATTTTTTCCAAACTTTCGTTGCGTCGGTATTTTTGGTTATCAGTGCAGAATGCGATTTCGTAAACTACGAAAATGGTGAAAACAGCCGCAACTTCATAATGGCCTAACGTATACCAAAAGAATGACAAAAATATAAATAAACGAGTAGCATGAAACTAATTTAATCCGCTTCAATACTCGATACTACATAGATATTTTTGGTACGATTTATTTTGCCGTTATAATTGATTTTTAATCCTGATACAAAATTGACATGTCGAATACTTTTGAGCAAAACTGTATACCCTTATGTACGCATATACACAGGGATAACTGGGAAATTCCAGCATAGACGAAACCCCGAATCAAACGACATATATGCAGTGCACAAAAGTTTGTACGCATGTATATATATATACAGGGTGTGTCGTAAATAGTGGTTCACCACTGAGGATTCGATATACCAGATATTTGACTATAACATATTATTATTTTAACTATTTTTATCCAAGGGTTGCGAAAAAAACAAAAATTTCATGAAAAATGATTGTTTTTTATGGATTGTATATTATTTACTTCACATCCATTTTTCACGATTGCTTTATCATTCAGCAGCATAGAACAGAAAAAAAATTAAAAAAACAACGATCATTTTTTGAAAATACAGCCATATTTGTAACAGAAAAAAATTCGTAAAAAAAAATTTTGTAGAATATGTTGGAATCCCTTGGATAAAAATGGTAAAAATTGTAATATTTCATAGTTAACTATTTGGTAAATGAAATCCTTAACGGTGGACCACTATTTACGAAACACCCTGTATATGTGTGCGCGAGTGGTGTTTGAGCTCTTCGGCGGCGGTGTCATACGATAGAAGCTTGTCGGTCTACCATACAGCAATTTGGTTGTACGCGAACTCTATACTTCGTAGACATTTGGAATTCAAGTTCCAAACGGGGAATCTCGATCGATCGATTTTACCTTCAACGCTGATGCTTATTCCATTTTCTTTCTCGCTCTAACTCTCTCTCTCTCTCTTTCTCGCTCTCTCTCTCCTCATTTGATTTCGTCCGCTCTTTCCCCTTGATCCCACTGCAGCCATAAGCCTTCTCTTTTGGTATCCGTTTATCCTTTGGGACTGGTTCCTCCTCACTGTAATACTAATCGTACTTAAGTTACCTTGCACTCTCTCTTGCATTCTCCCCTCCCCCTCTTCCGCCCTCTCTCTCTCTCTCTTCTTGATATAGAAATCCAGGAAGCTTCGGAAGAGTAACTGGATCGTATTTCTAAATGTTGTTATTGATATATTTTTTTCCTTTTTTGCAATTTCATTATTTTGAATTATATAGTTTGTTATTATTATTTTCTTGTATTGATTGAAATGGGCTGCTGGCGAAGGTGTAGGTTATTATTATTAAAATGCTTATTTATATCTTTATTTTTATTGTATACATTTATTATATTATTTTATTATAGAATTATTATTTTAATTGTATTATTTAGTTCCCTCATGTATTATTATTTTATTGGACTTTTTTTTTCAGTTGCTTAGTTCTTAGTCGTTATTATTAATTGCAATGTGTATCATTATTATTATTTATATTCTTATTTTGTTATTATTTTTGTATATTGCACCGTATTGCCCGAAAGTTTTACTGGGGCATATTAAAATCTGTCATCATCATCATCTCTCTTTATCTCCCTCTTTCCCATCCTCCATAGCCTTCTCCATCATCAGTTGCGTTCATTGTGGAAGTCTATGTACAGAACGAATGCGGAGATAGACGCTGGGTCATCGCCGGAGGGTTACAGACACACGAGGAGATAGGGAATAGAGCGAGACAGAGAGATCGATACCATCATTATTCCATAGAGCTTACCAATGCGTGTGTACATTGGATGCCCCGATAATTGAATTATGATGCGCGTGGATACGCAAGAGCCTTCCGACGTTCAGCCAAAATCCTAGCTCCCTCTCGCTCTCTCACCTGTTCCTCTCCTGCGCTGTATTGCCCTTTGCTCTCGCAACCTTCGACTTCCGTACATATATATCTAGAGCTGCAGAGGTGAAACTCTCTTCACCGTACACATACAAAGGGCTTGAGTACCTTCGTATACATTGGCGTATACATAAGCACCCCCTTTTGTACACGATACCACGCACCTCCCCCGACCCCTTGGGACATGTCTGGCACTCACTCCAGCTCATACACGTGACGTGTATACGCATACTACCGAAATCTGCATTTGAGCTTCTGCCCTGGTGACGTCACGATTTATTGCACCGCGCATCTCGATGGACATTTTTCCCCCCCGTTATTGCTGATCGATCATCGGGTTGGGAACATTTTCGAACTCGCTGAACCCTATGAACGATGAATAGTTGAGAAGAAAAAATTATAGTTCACGATCAACGAATCAAGGTAAGAACCAATCGTGAGATCTAGATGATCTGATATTTTGTTAAGGTCGTCATAATTGAAGGTTAACTCGTGCGACAATGTTTTTGGAAGTTCGAGTTATACGGTAAATCCAAGCGATCTAATTTCTAGTCGAGATTGTGCTCCAAGTTACAGTCAAGTTTGTGTTCAGTTGGAATCGAGATAATCAAGACTAAGGTTGTAGAAGACTTCAAGACTGGATCAAAGATCGAAGATTTCAAAATATCTCGAAGACAATCGAGATTTAGATCAAATGAAGATCTCAAAATTTCTTATCCAAATTTGAGTGTAAAATTGAAGATTATAGATTTTTTAATATTTTTTTTTTAACGAAGTTACAACGAGTATGGTTTTATTAGGAACTGATCTGAATAAGACCCAGAAGATGCTTTTTTAAAAAAAGCTTATAGTTTATAGTGAACATTGTTTTCTCAACCAAAATTATTATTAATACGTTAATTATCGAATAAATGATTAAATAAACATTGGTATTTTATTTCAGAAATCATAGTTTTTTTGAACTAAAAAACAAATAAAGTGACCGTTACATGGGACAGGTACCTTAAATTATCCACATTCGTCCACTGTTCCTCGCCAAGGCCAGCTTCACCGTCTTTTTCCTGCAAGCTCAGTTTACGCTTGACCTTTCACTTCCGCAAAACATTTGTCGTATTCTCTCAGTAATCGTGCGATAAGAGTTCGCCAGAAATAACGAGTACAATTTTATTTGTCGTTCGCGCTCCCTCGCTGAGCCGTTTGACGGAGGGCGCAATTTATATCCGGTGACGCAGTGGGTCCAAGCAGATTATTACGCGGGACCAAGATGGCGTATTCCAGCAGCGTCTATCAAGTTTAAACGAGTCTGTTCGCCCAAAGAAATTCGTCAGGAACCCTCCATGAAACGTGGGTCTATGCGGTGTGGAGAGTTACTCGACGACCCATTACCACCAAGCGTGATTATGGATTAGGGTGAAACGGCCAAGTGAACCGCAAGCTCGGTAGTCAGGGTCGTTGCCAGAACAATCCTTTACGTGAACGCAAAGCCTCGTACGACGAATTATCGCTATTAGAGATATCGAAAGTTCTGTTTCGACTTGCCCTCGTCGAAAAAGATAAACTAGAACGAGAAAAAAATCAGAAATAGGAACAAAAATGTTCAGTAAAAGATCGACGTGTATCCGAATGGCCCACACCTGCCGGGCTCGAGTAGGAAACCCGAACTTCGAATTACCAGAAGGCTCAAATTTTCGAATTTGAATATACCGAAACTACAAATTTTGTAAATTTTGGGGTTTGTTTGAGTTTGTTTAAAATCAAGGCTTTAAAATCGAACCCTCGAACCCAAACGAACCCAAACGAATTTCGTGAACCTTTAAGAAATTTGTAGTTTCGAACTATTAAAATTCGGAATTTTGAGCCTTCTGGTCAAACGAAGCACGGGTTCCTACTCAACCCCCACCTGCCTTCTGTTAAAGTAGATATTACTTGATGGACATTAAAAAATTACCCAAAAGCTTTAACATTTGAAGAATGATATGATAGTTCTCAGAGTTACACTTGGTTATAAGAAATATAATAGTTCTCGATAGAATGATAATACATGAATTATTTTCGAATTTTTCACTATTTTGAAAATATTACGTCATCAAGACGTTATCATCCTGCGGCTGATTAAGCTCAGTTTTAAATAAATATACTGCATTATCGCGTTTGACAGTCGACTCATAATACAGTGAAAAAATAATTTGAGCAATAATTAAGTCAGCAATTATAGGTAAAATTAATTTTATCGATAAGTTAATCATCAATCATTGAAAAAAATTAATATACATATATATATATATTTAGTTGTTTGGGTGATTATTGATAATAATGCTCTTAACGCGACGATAAAATGTAAAAATTGTAAAAATATAATATTAGACAGTTTGACAGTCGAACAGTAATCTGTGCGGTCACTAATAAAACTAGCGTCAACCCGAAGCCAATATTTTCAAATTTCACTTCAATTATTACCTTCAATTATAAAACATTTCAACCAATAAATTTATTCTTAAATCAGCTATTTGGAATCATTAACGGTATCACCAGCTTTTTAAACCCACGTTTTCCTATTTTGAACTAATTTTTGTCAAACGGTCGATCCAGTAATACGTTGAGATAATCCATCTATCCTCCATTCATGCTATCAAGATAAAGTCTCATTTTTGTCTTCTCTACTCTTAACGGTGCGAGTTTTAAGCCGCCTCGTTGGAAGGTCGACGGTGGGTCAGAACCAGAGAGAGTGGAGGATACACTAAACGTGATCCAGCATGGATCTCGTCCTTTTCGCTACTTCGACAAGTGCATGTGACCATATACTCGCATCCTGAACTACATAAAATTTATATACCTATATACACGTGTGTTCATGTTTATGTGCATACATGATTGGGGGTATCGCACGCTGTGTGTTACATAATCCATCGACGTCGCGAGGTTCAGTCTGCCGCTCTTGTTATCCGGATCAACGTGTAGATTATTATGCCTGGCTGGGCTCGACGGACGCTCAGCTTCTGCTAGCACCCCCGTGCACACCCTTCGATAAAGGTATTCGATATCGTGCTACGGCCAGCTGAGCTCTTGGCTTTACTTGCCTAAAGACTGCCGGTCCACGAGATCGCGATATTGGAGGTCTATGGGGTTGGGAATCGGCATGGGGCTGCGACGGTTATGAGAGGAGGAACGGAAAGGGGAGGAGGGTGGCTGCTGGGGATTCGATTGCAATCTATAGATGATATCAAAACGCCAGATATTGCGAACTGGAAATCCGAATATGATATCTTCCACAGGTCTAGGTATCCCATGTGGAACTGGATGACCGGATGCTCCATGTATACCGGGAACCGGTGCGCCGTCTTATTGATCGATATTCATCGGAAGACAGGTGACTTTTTTTACCCCCATGAAGAACATTACGTTCGACCAGCCAGCTATGGAACGAATGCATGAATTACCAAAAGTTAGGTCTCATCTCGGTCCATTGAGAGGGTGAAATTCATTTTTGATGTTCTCTGAGTGATGGAGAACGCAGTATCTATAAGTTTTCGGGGTTTGATTTTGTAGTGCGATAATATTGATGGGCTGTGAGGACGATTTGTATTTGTTTTTAGATAAGAGCTAGAAAAGTCAAGCGAAGCAATTTATTTTGTATCTTTTTGCGATTAACCAATTAACACGAGCTAATTGCATTTTCTATGCGTTCAGGGATTTCTCTGATAAGTACGAAATCTGTTGGAGTGATTTTCCTTCAGGCAGATTCAGTTATACTAGATCTAGTTTTTGTGGGATTCAAATTTCGATTTCGAGAATCGTTTCTGAAAAAAGATCAATATAAACTCTATAATCCGAAAAATTAGTTTTTGGGTAATTTTTTAGGGATATTCCAGGCCAAACAAGACCAAACGATTCTGAATAAGGAGAAGAATCGGTCGCTGTGATCCGGGTCGTTTTTATTTCATGATTCTTTCGATCATTCCAGTGAGCTTCTCTTTTAGCCGCAATAAATGCGATTGACGTGTGAACTGCCAATACGCGCGGTGAACCCGAAGCCGGAGTTTCATGAATTGGTCGGATATACGATGAGAAACGAATGCCGATAAAGTAGAGAAAAGTCGAAAAGTATTCCCCAGGAGTGAAATGAATCGCGCACACTGGACGATGCCCGGGTATCTTCCTACCCTCCCCAATACATTCGCTATCCTTGATGCAGAATTATGGCCGTAATTTTTCCTTTGAATAAAACACTACGGTAGTCCGGTATCGGAAGCGAAAAAACAGCGAAATGGATATAGACTTACTCAAAATTATACAGGCATGATCAAAAGTACGATGCATCCCGTGCTTACTATCAGGTAAAAAAATCGAAAATCTCGGTCAAAAAAATCGTAGGCTACTTTACCCAACGAGGTTTCAAAGCGGGCAAAGCTAGCTTCGTTTTAATTTTTTACTTTTATTTTTGCGTTTTTTTATGAACCCGGTACGCTATTTTGAAAAAGTTCATTTTTCACGACCTTCAAACTTTGGAAAATCGCATACTTGACTTTCATACATAGTAATCTCACCATTCGGTAACAAAATATTTCAAAAGCATAACGTTGACTTTAATTTGGTTTTATTTAATTTCAATTTTATCGCCCAGTTATCAGGCAAGTTAACCTTGAAAAAGTATTTTATGCTACAAAAAAGTGTTAAGAATTCAATGATGTACATTTCCTGCTTTTGATATTTTCGTTAAAACATGTTTGTTCCAACGTAACCGCTATAAATTAAAGAGACAAATCATCAACTATGAATCAGCCATACAAAGTTGTCAACGATGCAACGAAATTTTCAGAAAAATCTAAAATCATTTCAAAGACTCAAAGATAAGAAAATACAAATTCTAACTCCTTCGATCGAATATTTCAGGTCTAATAATCTTCAAAACACGTCGCACCCTGTCGGTTTTTTCTGTCCGATCATTTTTGAAGAAAAACTTTTTCAAAATCTACCGTAACGCTGTCAATGTTCTTTTCAAACAACTTACCACTGAATGATGAGATTACTATTTTCAAAAGTCCAGCTTGTAATTTTGCAAACTACGAAAATCGTGAGAAACCCGCATTTTCTAAATTACGTCCCAGGTACAAAATAAATTGCAAAAATCGTAATAAAAAAAACAAAATGTAGCTGGGTTTGCACGCATTGAAATCCCGTTTGATAAATTGACGTGCGATTATTTTTTACCGAGATATTCCACTTTTGGTCTTGATAGAAAACTTATAGGGTGCCTAATGGTTTTGAGTAAAACTGTATGAGACTGTAACTGTGTGAGAGAGGAGAAAAACTGAGAGGATGGACAGCATCCTCCACATGACCTACATCGATAAGTGCGTTCAATCGAGATTTTCATAAAAACAGCACTGAATGTACATTCAAAAAGAGAGAGCCAGAGTTGTAAATCGGATTAAACAGGGTTACAACCGCATAAGGGTCATCTTTATTTCGCTATATCTGTCTTTTTTCTTCTCTCCAGTCCATGCTCGTTTGTTGGCCATCAATAAATATTTCAATCTTTATAATTGACGTATTCCTCTCTATACCTGGTTTCGACAAGATTTTCGTTAAATATACAGCCGATGCAAGCTTGATTGAACAACACGTACTGCGTTATAATTATTCCAGCATGCTAACAGTAATAGTAGAAAGCTATTGAATGTACCGGTTTTCCATTCAGTATTGCGACTAGCGATGCAACAAAACGATCATTCAAGTTAGTTTCATAAACGTGTATGCCTCGGGCGGTTTCAAATTACGTATTCGTGATTGAACGCATCATTATCATGAAATACGTGCACATACCTTTTCGAGTAAGATTCTAATTAAAACACGATTTCGCAATAGATCTTTTTCAATTAAGATTTCATCAACGATATTTATAAAAAATGGACTACACCATATCCAATAAATAACTTCAATTTTCGCATCATTATTCCAAAATCCATCGTTTAGGAATTGTGACCTAAAATAAATTAAATAATTCGAGTTTTTCATTAGCGATTTTCTTCTCACATACTTCTCATATCCTCCCAAAAAAAAAAAACTTGGAAACAGAAATATAACACACTACACCCATTTTTGTTTTTTCTTTTGAGTGAAAATAGAAAAAAGAAAATACCGTTATTGTTAAGCACTCAAAAATCGTATAAACGTAAGCAGTAAACTTTCCCCTAGAAACCAGAGTCGATCTGAATAGTAGACGAAGCTAGTGCTCTCGTGGCGATCCGACGAACCAAAAAAACATATCCAACGCTCGGAGTGGGGTTATGTGTCGGGCCAACCGTCCACGTCGCCACTCGTGGTGGCTTCTCTCCATGGTCCGCGCTCGGGCATCAAGTTCGAGCGCACGAGCATGCTCGACCTCCTTCTTGAGTGCTCCTTGTGAAAGACAAGAACACCTTGACCATTCAAAGGTCGATTTTTAACCCTAATCACTAAAGACTGCCTCCCCCCTCCCCCGCGGTTTTCTAAAATCTGGAGGCTATTACCTGCTCATTGAAAGATGGCGCCTGATCGATCCCTACTGAAGAAGCTGAGAGTTTGCCCTAAAGTAGAGCAGTCCGAAAGCTACATGACTGCGTGGGGGGAGGAACAGAGGGGTGGGGGTTCAGAAAAATTCCTGGCATTTATTCTTCTTCTTTTAATCTGCGTAAACGTTCATCCGGAAATTGTACTTATTACTGGCAGTCTACTTTAGATGCTCGAAAAAGGCTGTATTTATGAATTTTTTTATGAGACTATGAATAAATTTGAAAAATAAAACATTTAGAACGAAAAGAATTTGAATTTTCATTTTCAATAAATTACTAGCTATCGATTAAACTATGAATTTTCATGTAGTGCAAGGGCAACAAGATAGCGGCGAGAATAGGAAGATAAAAAAATTGCATCTTTGTATAGTGCTTTTTGGCAATAAAGAAAGTAAAAAATGAGAACTTTTCAATATTTCTAGTTCCATCGGTTGCTATATACGTGTACAGAATATGTGGTTAAAATTTCATTAAAATGAATGCGGTCGTTTTGGAAATTTTAGCACCGAGCCTTATCATAAAGTAATTAAGAGATTGATACGTTGAAAGTTTATGTAAAGGAAAAAGCACACAGGAATTAATCTACTGTCACGTCCTGAGGGGAGGTGGGCATATGAATGTGTCTTATCCCTCTTTCTTGATTACGACTAGCACAATAGCACGTGATAACGGTCAAACGGGGACGTGCTTGTGAAAGGGGGATTTATAAAATAATTATGCAGATGATCCAACTATTTCAGAAACGATTATGAGACTCGTCTTTGATTGACTCTCCATTTATCAGAATCAATCATTTGGGTTAATTCTGCTCTTTTCGTGATGCAAAAAGAAGAAATAATAATATAAAATGTAGATAGAAATGTAGAAAATAAAATGATGTAGAAAAATAAAAATATAAATGAAGACGTAAAAAAATATATATGGGGCATTCCATGTCGATTCGACCTGGGTCTGACTCGTCACCTCTCCGATTTGACCGATTTATTTATTCATTATCATTATTATTATTTATTAATTTCACTATAAAAAATGCCTTCCGAGATAATATTTTTGAATATATTTACTCGCGAGAAGTGTAAAAAAAAAGTAATCTTTTCAAAGTTTCAAAGTAGAATCCTGCCTTCATTCTGCTGTTTAACTTTTTTAAATGTCTCAAGCCGTATTAATTACTTTTCGTTTTTTTTTCTTTATCTTACCTAAGTCCCTTGATTATCCCGTCTTATTTTTCAACGAGAAAAGAACCCAGCATCGAGAGATACGACGCGCGTATCTCGTTTTCACAATGGTTGACTCAGTAGACGTAATGTCATTGTCGTTACACCCATGCCCTCGTTCCTCACCCCAATGCTTATGATCATTGGTGGTTAGGTGATGAAAACTCCAATAGTATACCAGTTTGTACAGTTTTTACGTGCACAATTCTTCCACGTCAATTGGTGCAACGGTCGTAAAGTTATTCATAAAAAGTGATTAAACAAAACGATTTATCGAATTTACTCCCCGAATATCTAATTATAATATTAACAACATTCGAGTTAAATGATAAAACAGTCTGTATAAAATGAAAATTAATTGAGGTAATATGAAGCCCATGCATTTTTATGGGAAGGAAAATTGTTAATTACTTTATACTTCAATTATTCCGTTGAATTATTTATATTTAACTTATTTATTAACGTATTTATTATTTTTTTTCATTTTATACGTCAAAATGTTTGGCTCATAAACACACCAGTTTTAAATTAGCAACGAAAAAAAAAATTATTTATATAATGTACAAAAAAATACATAAACATTTTAAAAAAATATACAGTCGACATTATACTTTAAAAAATTATTTGTCAAGGTTAAAATAGACTTTTCATATACGCTCTGGAGCCGGAAGCTCCTGTTTGAGGTTTGATTGATTTTTATTTGAATGCTTTGGCTGATACCGCCTGGACTGCAATGTTTTTTCGATCCGACTCCGTTCATTAATTAATCACACCCCTTTAACCCGTGAGTCGTATCGAACGAACAACATAGAGGTCGGAGTTACGCATTTCGGTGCGATCAGCTTATATTATCGCGGCGGCGATTAACGCGTGCTGATTTTGTTCCAATCGATTAAAAAATCTTGGATCGAAGTGGTTTTGCGGAATGCATTTGTTCCGATCCCCATTCATGGCTATTGAACAAACCAACGTCGAAAACAGTGAACGACTTGTGAATCAAATATTGTCGATCAATCATAGAAAAATAAAAAGTCATTGTAGATCGAATGAAAATAGATTTCAAAGAAATGAAAATAAATGTTAGTAAAATGAGGATAAAGTTTTAATAAAATTGTCTTAATAAAATTGTAAAATTTATAAACATTTTTAATAAAATTTTTAATAAAACGAAATTGAGGTGAAAAGTTCGAATAAGAGAAACGAAATATCAAAAGATTATTGGGTATTATTGATAACCATTCTTACCAAGTAGTTCGAGAATACAAGTTGTAGACTTTAATATATAATTTTTCTGGATATTTCAAAGCTACATCGATCATGGAGAGTATAAGGTTTGATGCAGTATTTAAAAGATAATGAAAGAATCCGAACCGTAGGCAGACGCAGAAACCTCGAGAGGAAAGAGAAATAAAGTGAAACAAAGATATCTTTCAAGTGCCCATGCAGTTAATTAGGCAGACAAAGAACTCGTAACGAGACGGTTTAATTAAGGAAAAACGGTAGGCCGGTATTGCTCCAGCTCTTTTATGACATTTGCATAAAGATAATAACACAATATACGCGTGATAAGAATCGAGCTTATTAATTAAAATATAACTTAATATATGTTATCCTGAAGAGAGACCGAGAGAGAGAGAGAGAGAGGAAAATACAGTGCAACGAGAATCGTATCGTCCCACTACTTCGTTATTGTGAGCAATAGCAGTAGGAGGGGACTGAAATGGAGCAAGAGTAAAAAACAGAGAGCGAGAAAGTACCGGTAAGAAAATAGCGTTAAAGACCCTTCGTTAGTTATGAATAAGAAAATTGCATTCGCAGATGCAAAGGTGGAAGATAAGAAGCCGTTAAGTATCCATCCATGGAAGACGTCGGTTCTTTTAATCTTCGCAATTTTCTTCCTCCTTTTCTTCATGACTTCGCCTCGTTCTTTGGAGACGAGCAGCTTTGCGAAAAACAACGACAACGACCGAGACCTTTCGATTCTTTTTTTTTCGTCCACTTTGTCCTCGCCATGGGATAGCAAAATGATAAATGCACTCCGAATTGTGCATTCAGTAATCGCATGCCAAGTTTTTACGATACTCGATAAAGTCTCACAATAAACTCCAATTTCATATCCAATTCATTTCCTTCAATGAATTTGGATAAATTTTCGGTAATATTATTTGTTCTTTTCGTGATTTACGTGCACAGCTGTATCATACAGGTGTATTTGGATTTGAAATAAATTGGATTTGAAATCAATTTTTAACCAATTATACGTAAAGTTAATTTTTATTGGAAGTTTAAGCTCGAATTAATCGATTAAATTCGAGTTTTATCCAGTTTTAACTCTTTTCAACTCGATGTTTCAAATCGATTCAATCGATTAAAATATAAAAAGGAAAACGAAAATTGGTTGATTATTTGACGAGATTTCGTGGAAATTTGGAATCAAGGAAAAAATTCTGTTCATACGTATTCTAGCTGCATGCGCGTTCAAGCTCAATTATCCCGCGTGCAGGGGTACGAAAGCACATTTTCATATAAATGAAGCAAGAAAGGTTGCGTGCGAAAAACACATTGGGCCAGGAAAAAAAAAGGAGTGAACCGAAGTAGGCAGAAAGGAAGTGGACATCCTACAGCAAATTTGTTTCATTCTTTTTCTTTTTTTTTTTCGTCACATTTTTCTTTCCTTGTACACCACCTTGCTCTCTTTCTCTGATACCTTCCCCCTTTCTCTCTCGCAAAACGACGAAAGATTTTTTTCCTTGATGATAAGGAAGATTAATGAATAACAGGGAGCAGCCCAGAGGGGGGGTTAGGAACGGATGAAAATTCGCCTAATTAATACTTGTCACTTAAGAGCCCGCGGATTTACGTGCTCTCAACGCGTGTTGCGGACAAGAATAATATATAGGCCGAGGCGTACACCAAGGCACACATAATGAAATTAAATTCTCAACGGGCAAAAAGAGCATTATTTTGGCCAGCGTTTAGTATGCCCGCAAGCGCTCCTCCGAATTAAAAAAAAAATGCTGCACGTACCGAAGAACACCCGCAAATTTCTTATCCGTGACTTCAGCGCATTCGTTACCTCAGCCCAGTCGAGGAAAGCGATTTTTTTCAATATCCCTTGCTCTCGATAACAAACCCTGTGAAGAACGGAAATAATGGAGGATTTGTAGAAATCACGGAGTTTTTGTTTAATTTTTTTATTTTGTTTTTTGCTTTTTAATTATGGAATTAATTACGAAGTACTATTCGAGCAAACATTCCCTTTTATTCAACGTAAGGGAACGAACGATAGGTAGAGAGTCATATCTACACGCATATAGGAAGGATATTTACGTTTCCAGTATGTTTTTTTTAATCCATTTGCAGCTCAACATTATTATCTTTGAGACTTTTAATGGGCAAAGAGCTTTTTTCTTGTTGCATAACGATAATGATATTGTGTGTGAGTTTCTTCTTTTAGGTTGCTGATATATGTTTCAATTAATTTTCAACCCCGAGCTATCACCCTCATAACTCATGCAGAAAAAGCATTGAAAAACAAATTGGAATAAAATTTGAGATATCGGGAAACCCAAACCGCAATCACGGTTCTTCAAATATTTTCCACGATGGATCAGAAATACGAAAACTTCGATACAACGAAAAATCTGCGTACCAAAGAATTAGAAAATTACAGGGCCATCTATACCGGTACAGGTTTTCCACAGTTTCCCCCTAGCCTTGGCAACTGCGGTATAGTGTAGTGTAAATCAGCTGTAGTCGCAATGGGGGTTAGGTTCTGGTTGGTTATTGGTAGAGGGAAAAAAATATGGATGAACAGGAAAGAAATATGGCGGAACAGGGAAGTAATGTTGTGGAATGTTTGAATAGAGAGAGGTGAAAAGGAACAAGTGGAGACGGGTAAAAGCGCTAACAGCGTATATTCTGTGAGAAAGAAATAAAAAAAAAATAATACACTTTAAATACACATAAAAAATTCACATATAGAATACACTTTAAATATCCATAAAAATACACTTTCATTATATTTATATACCTATATTCAATAAATATTGGCAACTGAAATAGAAACGGAAATAAAATTTACCGAAAAGTTTATGTTGTCGTAGAAAAAAAAACTGTTTAACAACTTCAAATTCATGTTGAGGCAATGCTTAATTCTTTTACACTGCGTCACTTCTCAACTTTCCCATCAAACTCCAACGGAAGCTCGGTGCACCCATAGACTATTTACTGGTGCTAGAGTTTTCGTCCAATCCTGCCTTCCGTCTTCATCTTCCACTGAGTTTCTCCAATTCGCTTCTCCATTGGATCTGCAATCATACAAGCGACTCCTAAGTTCGCTATCACGACGTACCTTTGAAGTTAAGTGTCGAGCATGTTTACCACCTCGTACTCGTGAGCTGTTCTGCTTTCCAAAATGATATAAAGTCTTGCGGATTAAATATGTGAACTTTTCGATATAAAGGATCGACAGGATTAAAGGAAAAGAGTTGGAACAATAAAAAGTTAAATTGGCTATTTATCCAACTAATAATCAATTTAATAAACTTTACAAAGAACCTTCACATTTATTTTGAAAAAAGGATTATTCAGGAGATTTGAAAATCTTAAAAAACAAAAAAATTCGAATGAATGAAGGAAATTATCGAACTGAATTTATAATCCTTCTGAATAAATAAGAAGTCTTTGTAAACACACAGAATAATTATGCATAAGACTATGCAAGACTAGGACTGGAAGTAATTAGAGATTAACAAGACTTTTAAATCGACATCATCAATAAATCATAAATATTCTTCTGAGACAAATTTTTGAGTCTCTCCGAATGCTAAGTTTACGCGTGCGCACAATTATCCCAGCAAAAAGACTGCAAATGCATATCTTCTATAGGTACAAAATATAACCTCAAGATATTTGCTGATCATTCAGTTTAAGTTAATTTGTAACGTAATTGAAAGTAACCCACGTCAATAGTAATTCGAGCTTAAAGGTCACTCTTATTGCGGTGTTAAAAAAAGTCTTTCGGAATTGCCTGTTTTCGTTTTTCCGGTATAAATATTCAAATGCCGCGTAGAACATCGTTTTTGATTGTTCAAACTGATTCTCCACTCAGGCGTGTGTATTTTGCTGTAGTGAATTGTCAACCACTCTGGAGTCATCCAAAACTAAAGAGACTGTGAATACTCATTCACTGCGCATGGTTACCCCATACACGTAAGAGTTGTCGCCTCGAATTTCCGGATCTTCTAGGCCTTTTTTTCTCACAGGCTTATCGTTATGACAAACAGCCCGGAGTCGTCGCAGCGCCAGCGATGACGACGACGATTGACATTGTAGTCCAAGGACTTCGTTCTGCTTCTACACTTCCCTCGTCGGGCTTGAGCCAACACACAACATGACTCCCTGTATACGTGTACAAATATACGTGCACCATCAAGCGTTTATTTATAGATGTACAAGCGGGAAGAAAGCGTGCTGGATGGATGAGCAAGTTTTGTATACACGCGGTACAAAATACGAGCCGGGTCCTAAGAGAGCGCGTGTGCTGAAAGGTCACGAGGAAATCTTCCGCTTAGTCATTCCTATCCAACCAGTGAGTACAAATTGTCAAATAACGCATAGGGCGCAGTGGGATGTCTTCCAGAATCAGCAAGGTAAGAAAATAGCGTATTCTTCATTGTCTCTGTTTGGACAAGAAGAAGGACTGTGAAGACGTTCGAGTTGGAAGATGTCATCGCAGTAGATGGCAATGACCCTTGGATCATTAAAGCGCTAACGTGTTCAGCATCAGTCTTGGATCATTCCGTGCGTATTTATCTAAATGTCATTTCGAGTACTGGAAACCAGGGATTGGGATTTACGAAAATGCAATAGCCATCATCAAAACGGACACATAACTTATAGCCATATCTCAGATACAAGAGCGTTGAAAGTGTCTTTGCCCAGTTCATCGTGAATGGGACGGGGCAAGCAAGAGGACGCAACTGCTAGCGTTTTCCCCTGACGATGATACAGGTAGTAGCTTTTTGCTGCCGAGATCTCTGTTCGTGTGTTCAAACAATATATAGGAACGGTTTGTATTGCTGAGGTACGAGTACCTCCTTCCTCATCGCTCTCTCTCTCTCTCCTTCTCTCTCTCTCTCTCTATTGCTACTACCCCTCCTGCCCCTTCACATATAAGCTATTGTATTGTGGGAGAGGATTTCAACAATAGGCCCGTCCCAACAATAATATGACGTAGAGACATGTAATTATCTTTGGTGCACTAGGCACTGGTTGTATTGTTCCCGAATACACGTGGTTGCTACTGCGAGAACGTTGACTTCCTATTCCTCATCCCTTCCTATCATATCCATACTCCACGTGTATCATACGTGTGCGCGCATTTACACACATACACATGAGAGTTCATTCACCCTCTCTAGTAGTCGTTTCTCTTGTCACCCTATCTTGGACTCCTTTATCATGACAGGGGAGAGAGAGAGAGAGAGAGAGTCAGAGAGTTCATCTCTCGAGTCGCTGCAATATCCTGGGCTCTCGCATATACTCGCTCATACGAACCACCGGACTCTTGTTCTTGTTCGCCCCATATATCGCGCTCCGATTGCAACGTAACTTTTCTCACTCCGTATATTCCCCGAGTAACGTACTTCCGGTCATTCCGCCATTCTCGGACTTTGTTCAACGCTTGGTTTCTTCGACCACCAACCTCCTTCCCTTTCCTCGGGATCTGCTATTCATATACGTATATATTTTTATCTTCACTGTTTTTTTGCACTTTCGAGCAAATTAAAAAGTATCGTAGCCCGAGACTATCATCGCTGTACAAGAGAACACAATCTTCACTATTGTCGGAAAAAAAGGGAAAGAATAATTAGAAGATGAGGAAGAAAAATCGTTGGGTTGTAATGGAGATTGTCGGTTGTTGGGAGTTTCTGTATGGATTACCTGGATTCCGGACTGAACCGTCAGTTGATGAAGTCTCTTTTTTTCAAATCGATTTTATATATTTCTGCATGAGTTTAATCGCTTCGAAACACGCGCCATCAGTCAATTTAGGCCATACGAAAAAATCGCTGAAGGAATTAACGACCATCCCGGCCAAGGCTTATAAAAACGGTTTAAAAAATTGGATTAACCACTGGCTTGTATTGACGCAAATGGAGCCTATCTTGAAACAGGCAATATTTGTACAGAAATGAATTTAAATGATTTTTTTTAACCAGTCGACAATTTTAACTCGAAAATATCTAGAAAATCGTAAAACTGTTATAACTTAATAACTACTCAATTTTTATCCCTAGTTGATTGAGATTAATTTGATTCAAATGACCCCTAGAGTGAGCCCCTTCAATAAATAGGTTCGACTACTGATCACCCTATATATGTCTTCTTTAAATTTAATTACTCTCGAGTGACCGCGCGAGCTGTGTGCCGCGCTTCTCACACCGCTATCGCGGGGTTTCAGCGGTAAATTCAAAACAGCTGGAAGTTGTCGAGGCGAATAAGAGAAGGAAATCAAGCGGGGTGCGAGAGAGGAAAGGAAAGTAAGGAGCGAGGAGGGGCGTTTTACGATGTGGCTTTTGCGGTCCACGGTAGTCCGAGGTACAATTGAAAGTTTTCGGAGCAAGTTCTCTCTTGGTCTCTTTTTTTCATTAGCCCCCCCTCTCTCTCTCTTCTCATGTATGGGAGGGAAACTGCATTATATATATTTTCGCTTTACGTATACTTATATATATATATATATATATATATATATACAGGGTGACCGGAAATTCGACCTATTCCTTCAAAGGGGTTATAGTAGAGGTCATTCGCAACAAAAAATGTTCCATCAACTGGGGGTCGAAAATTGGCTGTTTGATTTTCCGATTATGTAAAATTTGGATGAAAAATTTGTTTTTAAATAATCGCTAACTCTTGGTCTCTCAATAAAGTATCAAATCGTTGTTTATAATAGCGTATTTTTTTCATAATTTTTCATTTTAGGCAGAAAGTCAGGAACTTCTTCAGAAAACATGAAGCATCAATATCTCAATAACCATCAATTTTCGATCCCCAGTTGATGGGACATTTTTTGTTGCAAATGACCTCTACTATAACCCCTTTGAATTGATAGGTCGAATTTCCGGTCACCCTATATATATATTTATATATATTATATACTCTTTGCTATATAAATATGATATATTTATTCGTCTCCCCCTCCCCTTCATGTATACGACATACCTCGACCTCATTTTCTTTGTTCCAGTCAAACGAATACCAAAGAACATACTTACTGGTACGAAGGGTCAAAGTACTTTCTTGATGAGTTACGTATTAACATTTCCGCCCGCTGCGTTGACCTAACCACATTTCCGCGAATTATTTATTAAGAAATCATCGTATATTTTAATCAGCGCCGAGAAGTTTTCCAAGTGGAACAAGTTTTCCGCAAGATTTTACCGGAGTTCACTCGTAATTGGACGAGCGTGAAAATTTTTGACTTCGTAGCGTGGAGTTGCTAAATAATAATTACCAGAGTGCGCAGATTGGCGAATTTCTTTCCCCATCGCTGTGTTCTCCGATGAGAAAGGGGAAGAGCGCTAAAGCCGAAGTCTTGCAATTTTGCACAAAGAGAATTGGCCTTCGTCGCAAGCAGAAGGATGAAAGTGTCGGTTATGATCGTATAGCTTGTAATCTGGTTAGGATCGAGAATGGGGAGGGGGGAGGGTAGAGTTTAAACAACCTGTCAATAGGAAAGGCCCAAATTGAAACGTGGATCTAGTATAATTGCTTATAGTTCGTTGAAACCTGCACAGTAATAAGTTCCTAATTAATTGTTATTTGAAACAATTAATTAGGAAAGAACAACTAAGAAAATTGAACATTTATTTGCGTGTACATTAGCAGAAATGCCCATTTGATTGAATGAAATTTTGTATATTTGACGCAGTAATCAACGATTGTGTGACGGAACTTTAAGGTATTACTGAATGGATATTAAGAAATCACCGAAATTCTTGGAAATAATTTGGTACTTGTAGATATGTGAATTGAATAACGTCTTTTGTGGAAAACCAGTTAGCAACTGCAGACTTTACTTCTGCTGACTCTAACGTTCAACGATCTTTTTACGTCATTTTGTCTCTTTATGTCTCTTTTGAGTCCGGTCTTGAGTCATACACCTATGAAAATAAGACTTGGCAGTTTATACAGCACATAGGCAGGCTCCTTTGGGTTCTGCCTTCAGTTCCACGCTTCAAATACAAATAAGACTTGGCGGTTCATACCGTACAAAGGCAGGCTCTTTTGCGCCCTGCCTTGAGTCTCACGTCTCTTCGAGGAACGAGACTTGATGGGATTTATACCGTGCGAAAGCAAGCTCTTTTGCAGGCAACCTCTCCGCATTCTAGGTAATAAATTAAAAAACAGAAACACCAGAATTAGTATTAAATGCTAATATTCCATCGAACTAGGAAAGATTGATGGCAGAAACTTTGACGAAAAGACCACGTTATTATTTTGAAAAAAATGTGTTCGCGCAAGTAGGTAATATTGTAAACACAAGACCAAATCCTTTCAATTTTTTATTGTAACGTCACATTTTTTTTGTTTCCGTAGCTTATGGATCAATTTTTCAATGTATCCTTATATTTTTTCCCGAAAAATCAGTATTTGCAACAGTACATTCAAGCACATTTTCCAAATTTGTTTTTGGAAAAATGTTTTTTTTCAAGTTTTCGTGGCTCCTGAAAAAATTCTCCAAATATTCTTATAGCTTCTTCACCACAGATTGAAATGTAAGGCGGTAGGTACTTGCCAATACTGCAACAAATTTTTTTGAAAAAGATTAATTGTTTCTGGGTGTTCTGGTGCCTCCAGGGGTATTTGAATATATCGTCATAATTTTCTTCCCCGCAGATCAATATTTACAGCGACATACTCGAGAAAATTCTAATTTTAAATTTATAAAAAAATGTTTAAATAAATCCATTTGTACGTGGAGTTCTTTCCACTACTTTCTTGGTTGACCCGTACTCTGATAATTTTTCTAGTATGCTTCTTCACTGCTTATAGTTTGCACAATCGAACTTTGCTAAGAAGTTTTTTTCCACTCCTCAAATAGGTCCTTTTATACAACCACTTTCCCTGCTAAATTGTTTCCTTTCCTGAGCGCGCTTTGTCGTTCCTTATTCTCCTATAATCATTTTCTTTCTTTACTTTGCTTTTCGTTTAAGTACTCGAATTTGTTTCGGACTAACCTAAACGGAAGGCGGTGCTTGTTCCCGTTCCGTTTTTATTTTGGTCGAGATCACACAAAGGCACCGACAAAGCGAGTTAACATTGTTGGCCTTTGCAAAGCCACGGGGAGTTTACTCACAAGACGGATGTATAGGTCTCAACAATAAATACATGAATACGTACACACACATGCACACATGTATATATAAATTTCACATTTTAATTATACACCCTTGGCTAGAAGTATAAGGCACCCAGACATTTGTTTACCTATCGAAAAAATCGTTTATCTCGGCAACCAGAAATCGTCAACCCATTTACCAAATGAGATTTTGGAGATAAAAAAGGCAGTTTGATTTTGTTTTTTTACATGTTTATTTTACATATTTTAGTTGTTTCATTATAGTTTATTTTACATATTTTCCGACGATTTCCGAATTTTACTTAAGGAAGGGGTAAGGTATTTAATTTTTTTTTGCATTTTTTATTATTTTCGAAATTGAATCCGTAATATCTGAAGAATATTGTGTCAAAATTTCAAGTCAATTGGAGCAACATTGACGAAGTAATGAGTATTTTTATACCTGACTGGGCGCGATCCACTGACTCTACACGTATAAGCCGAGCAGAGCAGGAAGCTAAACGACAAACCAAAGAAGGCAGGATTCGTCGTAGGCAGGAGCAAAAAGATGCACTAGACATCATCGATGATAGCAACATCCTCTATGGACCTGGCATTG
>JAPYZJ010001787.1:0-24902 GCA_030522765.1 Ophioninae sp. B BG-2022a
AAAGCAAGAAAAAAAAAAAAAAAAAAAAAAAAAAAAAAAAAAAAAAAAAACAAAAAGGAAACAAAAAAAAAAGAAATCAAACAAAAAAACGTACCGCGATTAATAACAAATTAATGATCGTTGAAGAGGATCGAAAGTTAACGCGCGAATTTCCCGACGAATATCATCGCCGCGAGGATCGTCGTTTCCCCAACAATACCGTTTGGTGTTTTTCATTTTTCTTTTGTTTTCATTTTTTTTTCTCAATAATCTTTCGTTCGCTCTCGTCGTGATTGCAAGAGGAAGGAGCACAATTTTTTTTTTTTTTTGGGAAATTCACGACGTTCGCTCGTCGTCGTTGCGATCGTTTGTCGAATTTGTGAAAGCGTGGGTGCCGATCACGAAATTGGAGAAACTCTTCTGTGTGGATTTAAATCGGCGGTTCGGAACGAGAAATTGGAAGAAATATATATAAGTGTGATTCGCAACGAAAAATAAAAGAAGAATAAACGGAATTGTACGCGCGAGTTTTTATGCACACACGCTTCATATAATTAAATTGATAATTATATTGTTGCGCCTGTTAAAGTTCCATACGGACTCGGTGAGTGCTTCGTTTTGTTACGTTTTTTTTTTTCTTTCTGTTTTTTTTTTTTATCATTTATCCATCCTTCGAATTATGGGGAATAATTGCACACCTCGAACAGTACGCAGAGCCTCGAAGTATTTTTACAACACCCGGTGCTCGATTCGACAAAAAAAGGGGGGGTCCATTTTACCCCATACGTTGTTCCTTGGGGCACTGGTGATTTACGCGCGAGCGGGAATTACCGTGAGTCCGAGAGACTTTTCTCTCCCTCTTTTGCACGCATTAGGAGATTTTCTCTCTCTCCCTCTTTCTCTCTCTCTCTCTCTCTCTATATATATATATATCGTATCCTATCGTCTCCCTGAGCGTCTCAAGACGAGCAGTTTAAAGTTTGCATTCGTGGATGTTCACACATGTCTGGACGCTTCTCACTGCTGGCTAAATATAACGCGTCTCTAATTCGGACGGGCGGCACTGCCAAGTCTTCGTTTCGAGGGTGAAAAGCACGTTGGCAAAAGTTGAAAAAAATCGGCAGGATTGTGCACCCTTTGAAAGACCCAGTGCAAGAGACTTTGAAAATACGGTTGTTTACTCATTATTTTTTCATTGGTAAAAGTATGGCCCATAAGCGTGGAGGAAATTTTTTGTAACGACGAGGGAAAGAATTTTCCACGTGGTGCAATAATAGGAAAACTTCGATGATGATGACCCAAAGCTTTCGTAGAAAATTCGCGTCGTTTCGATGCAACGAAAATGTTTTTTTGGTATCGTCACATTTTTAACGCCATTTTTTATACGGTAATCACTGAAACAGTGTTGTGTTTTTTCATTGAAAATTTGGAATTATAATTCGTAATTAAACGATTTTTAGTATCAATGGACACAGATAAATGAACAAATTGAAGGTAATTAGAATAAGTGACAAATTAAATTGAAACAAATGGAAAGAGTATTAGAAAACGACAGTTTAGATTTTGAAAATTCATTAAAAAAATTAACGAAAAAACAAATTTGAAAAATTGAAAAAGACGAAATAAATTTCTCAGGTCGAACACAAATATCAAATAAAAAAAAGGGTTGAAATAAATAGTCGAAAATTTTAAAAATTCTTACAGTTTGAATACATTGAAAATAAATGATAAAAATAACGCGACAAAATCTTATCACACGAAAATACATAAAGAAAATTCAAACGATTTTTTTTTTTCAATTGAAAACAAGTAGGAAAACTCAAACCAAATTATTTCCAAATGAATTTTTTCAAGTAAATAAAAAACCTTACAAAAAAAATCCTTTTGAACGAAAATGTATTGAAAAAATTACGTTTTCATGATGCAAATCACAGAGTTGTTTTGAGAGCGTTTTGGGTACCAGAGCTTCATCGATACACCCACGATTGATGGTGCAACATTGTAACGCGATCGGGAGAAGACGTTCGATTACATTGTCCGTCTGAGGCTTGGAACAAAAATTTTCGTTTTCGGCGAATTTCGGAGTCACGCTGACAGATTCGCGGTCAACTTCCTGGGTATTCGAAAGTGCGGAGTCCGGTAGCCATATCGGGCGGGGAGGGTCGGAGGGTGGGGGAAAAACGAGGGGGCGCAGGGGTCCCAAAGCGCGTCGTAAAACTTTTCGTCCCTCGTGGGAGGGATGAGGGGTTCAAGGGGGGCTACACATACAACTGTTCACGTATATATTCGCGAGAGGGTTGCACCCTTACCGAGTCCCAACACCTGGCCGAAACCCTCGGGGCTATCCCTCAAGAACCTTTTGTTCATTTTCGTCCCCTTACTCTCTTCAACGTCGAGCGACGAAACATCGCACGAACATTTTCGAACGAAAATACCTTAATTTTCGCAACGTTGCTGAAATTCGATAAAATTTCTTATATATAGTATAAATTAAAAAAAACGAACGGTCTTGAAAATAGACGATTTGTTTTTTAAAGAATTAAAGAAATTCGAAATTAAAGAATTTATTTTATTAAAGAATTTTGCAGAGGAAAGAATCATTTGATCACGATTTCAGAACGATTTTTAAAAAAATATTATTTCCTGCGTCGATTTATTTTATCTCTGTCAATAATTTATTTTTGAATTTTATTTTAATTTTATATTTTCGATGATGATGATAGAAATAATAATAGTATCAGCTGTTTTTGAATGATTTCGAATAAAAATCAATAAATAAAAAATACGAAAAAAATTGTTGTCGTGCAAATTTTGTAGAATTGAGATACGAAAGTTCGTCGATCATTTTTTATCATTTTAATATTTGTTTATCGATTTATGACAAATATGCAAAATATAGTTTTGGATAATGTTGAAAATGGAAAATTGTGAAAATGATTTCGTTGCGTATCAACGATGTAAAATTCGATACCTCAAATTTTGTCTATCAACTTGTTACTTTTCGCGTAAAGCTTTCTTTCCGTTCGTATCCTTATCCATGTCGGAACGTTGATACGCAATTTCCTCGTTACGAAAATAAACGGAAAACCCGTGACACTTTAATTGTGGAAGAACGTATGAAAAAAATTCGAAGTTTCACGACAAAGAGACGCTGTAACCGCGCAGAATTTAAGCTCAGAGTTTCGTCTCGTCGTGCTTGCAGGCACGTGCTTTTCCTCTGCCATGTTTATTAATAAACCACGCGGGAGGGGGTTTGCGACTCGGCCGAGGGGATTTCGCGATTCTTCGCAACGCCGAGAGTCCAAATGTGCGAGGACGTCTCGGCCCCCAATCGTTCATTTTCCCTTCGCCAAATTCATCAATGAAGTCTCCTTGCCAACTTTTCGATGACACTCGAAGAAAATTTCGCTTTTGCCAGATATCGGGCAACCGATGACACAGGAAGTGGGTTAATACGAAACGTAGTACAACCAAGTGAAAAATGTCAAGTTCGAGCTTAATGTCAAGTTGATGTATCAAAAAATGTAACAACTTTCAAATTTACTCACTTTTTATTAGTCGAACAAAAATTTGTCAGGAAGTTCTTGAATTCTATTATATTCTAGGGATACTGGGGATTCCTGAATTTCTATTTCCTGAACTTTACGATATTCTGGGGATTCTAAGAATTTCAGAATTCCTAGTTTATGAACTTTACTATATTCTGAGGATACTAGGGATTTCTGAATTCCTAGTTCCGGAACTGTACTGTGTTTTAGGGATCCTAGGGATTTCAGAATTCCTCAGTTCCCGAACTCTGCTATATTCTAGGGATTCCTGAAGTCATAGTTTTTGAACTTTACTATATTCTAGGTATACTAGGGGAATCTAGGGGTTTTATAGAAATGCTGAACATAGGTAGTTCACATTGGAATCCAATTGGGTTCTCCACTGTTTCCTGTTCAACGCTATTTGAGAATTCTACTTTTCACGTTTCACGAGCGTGTACGTGTTACGATATTACGTCAAAGTGCAGTCGAATCAATGAAAAACGATAATTACAGTGGATTTTCGGTGATGGCATTCAAATCAATTTTTGAGATCAACTTTAAGATTTTTTTACTTTTCTGAGTGATTTATACGTTTTTTAAAATAAGATTTAGACTTCTCGTAAATCTACTCATTATTTTGTATCTAGCTATTTCGTTTAGAAAATTCGATATACAGAACGCGATGGAAATGCATTAAGAATCGTTTCAGATTTTACTAGACGATATGGGCGTCCTCTAAGGTTCGAATTGGGTCCGTACATTTGAGTTAAATGACGTTAAAGGTTGCCTAGTTGGGATGCAAACGAATTTTATTTGTGTTTTGAATTCCCAAAAATTTTTTGGCTGATTTGAGCTAAGGAAGTCACAAACAGTTATTAGACTTTCTCATTTAGGAATTGACAACGAATCCGCGATGTGTATTAGTAAATCGTAATGAAATTGAGGAAAGAAAAAAATATTCATTTTAAAAATTCACTCCAATGGAGAATCTCCATTAACAACCATTTTTTTGGTTTTTTTTTTGGGAATCATCAAAATCACGAAGAAAATACCAATTTTAATTTGGAATCGTTTGCCAATTTGGTCGATCCGAACATTCAGGAAATGCTGAGCGTTTCTCGTACCTGATTTGCGTCAAAACAAACAATTGTGTATCTCTCCCATATTTCTTCTGTACTCCTTACACAATCGATCATTCGTTCCTCAAAGGCCTAAGATCATAAACTCTACGCCGTAAACGTCGTACAGCTGAATGAACTTGGCGATTGTTCGTTCAATTTCGCGGTAGCCGTTACGATAAAATTGACACCGCATATTGCCGCGTCACGTGACGTCAACGGCAGTTATGCCTACAACGAAATTAAATGAACCACATGGGTGCACGTGCGTCGTGAATACACGTTTTTATTTTCTTTTTTTTTTTTGGCCACGAACGGTCAACGATTATCCGGCCAGCGGACACCCTGTGCTGTTCACCCTCCCGCGAACCCTCCCACGTGACGTTTGTATCGATGAAAGGGCTGCCGGAATTTTCCGGACGGTGAACTCGTGCCCACATGTAGCCTACTTCCTGCCAAGTTTTCTACCCTTCACCACTTGAATCCTGGGTAGCAATTTACCATCGGCCTGGACAGTTCCAGCTGAAGTTCGTTTCCTTCGTATACGGAATTATTTTCTGTATAATTGTCAAATTGACAAATTCAGATACTCAAATTTTAAATGCCGAATTCTAATTGTCAAATACAAAATGGCAAATTTAAATTGCCGAATTATTATTGCGAAATTATTATTGTAAAATTCAAGTTATCAACTTTAAATTGTCAAATTTTAATTGCCAATGTCAAATCCTAGCTGCTAAGTTCTAATTTTCAAATTCTAATTATCAAATTCAAATTGTCCAATTTTACAAAAAAAATTCTGCAAAAAACAACGTTTACAAAAAAACCCTCAACTAACAAAATCGAACAAATAAAAAACAACATATATTTCGCATTCCAACCACGCAAGCTTTTAGAAAAAATGTTCTAAAATCCTGAAGACCGTCAAAAAAGCATCTCCCAATCCCGGACGGTTGCCGGAATAAAACGCGATGGTCGATAAGAATCTGCGATCCAGAACGAAAAAAAAACTTTAAAAAAATCCATTTCAACGACAGGACCGTGAAAAGGCCCCCTCGTTTCCATCATTGGGTTGACCGTTGAGCCGTAATACGCGTTACGCCCGGGGGCAAGTTTTCCCTCGTTCCGTTTGCCGGAACAGTCGAAGCCCACCGCCCTCCGTTGTCCTTCGGTTCCCCAACGTTCTTCCTGTTATTATTTATCCCCGACGCATCCCACTTATGCAAGAAAAATATAGAGGGGATCAGTATGATCCGTTGGAGGGTTTTTGTGGCAGCGTAAAGTTGTCCACGTGTAGAGGTACATGAGGGAATCAGGCAATCGTTATGGGAAGCATTGAGAGGTCTCTTCTGGTCCCATTCTCGAGCAGGACCCTCTTCGAGCAGCCTTAGCAATACGAAAGACCTTTTTTTCGATCCACGTATAGTTCTGTATAAACGTTTGTAGCGTTATGATCGTGAGGCAAAAGCGTGGATCTCGTTGCCGTTTTCATTATCCCGGTTCAGCCACGAGCGAGTATAGGAGAGCGCACACAAGTATGTCGACGCTATTGGATGGATGGAGCGTTTCAGTGGTATTGGATGCACACGTACAGGCAAAAATATGATTATACGAGGTGCACCGGTTCTGCAGCGTTGAAACAGCCGAAAGCAGCTGCTGTTTAGGGATCGGGAACAGCAGGAGGAACCAGGGCCCCGACGGGGTTCGTTGGGCCCTCTCCTCAGCACCCCTCTCCATCTTCTCTCACTCTCTTTCTTTCTCTCTTTCTTTCTCTCTCCCTTTCACTCTAGCCGACAACCGTTCTGGTGGGAGAGAAAGCCTGGGCCCTTTAGACACCCCTTGCCAAGGCCATTTTACAATGGCACAGGCATAGCCAGCAGGGAGCAGAGAAAGGGAAGGAGACGAAGAGAAATGCCGGGAAGCTCGATAGAACCCGGCTCGTTTCGGCCTGTTTTCACCAGACTCCCTTTCGAAAGGCCCACCACGAAATTCTATGCTCTCCTACCTCCCGACAATCCTCATCCTCAGGCTTCGTATCTATTGGCCACGAAGTACCGCGGCCTCCTACTCCAACCATGCAACTCTCCATTCGTGAGATCCGCCACGACCAGTCCGGTTCGTTCTTATTAGGATTCTCGCGAATTTCGGCTTTACCACGGAACGTTACGTTTTTTAATATTGTTTTTGTCGTTTCGGTGGAAAAATGAAGGATTTCCGATTGGATGGTGGTTAGACTTCGATCGGTAATTGTTGGATTATCTAATCAGTGAATTTAGGAAAACTTGTTTGTTTGTTTGTGGAAAGGTGATTATGGAGGCTCGTTATTTGTGCTTTGTTGATTGGAGAATCGTTGGTTGATATTCATGACGTTTACTGAATGCAGTGCAATGGTTTTTTAACGTTTTTCGGTTTATTTGTCCTTGTGGATTTTTGCGAATTGGGGTGGGAGAAGATTGTGATGATATGGGGGAAAACACATTTGGTGTTTGAAGTGTCCAACGTTGGAAAATTTGATTATTTTCGTAATGGAAATTTGATTGAGATTTGAAGAAAAAAAAGAAATATTGACAGTTCTTTATTCCGTTACATTCGTCGACTAGAAAAACAGTTTAATGATTTTTGTAGTTAAAATTTGCCAAAATGTTTGCACCTTTTGACTTCTGTTGGGTACTTACGATGCGGGGTTTCAATAGCACCAAAACGAGACTTGTCCATATTCATTAACAAAATGTGAACGAATTTACAAAATGTAACGAATCGATCATCGATTTTTTTTTTCGACGATGAAAGCTTCAACGTGGGATCGTCCTAATAGCCTTTCTCATGTACTTCCGGTGCTATCCTTACCCTCGATGATGGTAAAAAAAATTGGGCTAAAGCTTGCATCATTTGAACGCAATGATTTTTTTTCTTCAATTTCTTATTTTCATTTATAGTTCACCTATGAAACTCAAGAATACACATACATGCAAGAAAGATATGACTGCAGTTTGCTTCGTTTAGATGCAAAGTTTAGAGATCGTTTAGAGAAACGATTTCTTTGCTTATGTTCGAAATTGTTCAAGAAATTCGAACAAAACAAAAGTTCAAAATCAATCTAAAAAATCGTAATTTTCCGGTAGTCCTAAAGATCTGAAAACCAAAAAAGAATCCAAACAAAACCAAGTTTCAAAATCAAACTAAAAAATCATGATTTCTCAATAGTCCTGAAAAAAGAGAAAAAAAAAGAATTCAAACGAAACAAAATTTCAAAATGAAACAAAAAACTCATGATTTTTTTTAATCATGAAAAAAAGAACTAAAAATACGATTCGATCGAAAGAAGATTCGAAAATCACACAAAAAAAAAAACACGATTTGTTGACAACCATAAAAAGTGATGTAAAAAACAAAAGAAGAAATCCATTGCGCTCGAACGATGGAGGTTTGAGGCCAGCAAAAAGATAAATTCACTTACGAGTGGTTTCCGTGCTTTTGTTGCAGGCGGAAGCTCCCATAAATGTCCCAGAAACGTCTGTGATAAATAAATCGTGCCGAGTGCGGACTGTTGGAGGATCGAGTGACTCGGCAGGGAGGAGAGATACGCAGGAGTAAATCCATTCCTCGGGTGGATCTCTGGGGATTGAAGTCGTCTTTCCACTTTTTGTTTGTTTGTTTTCTGGTCGCACACAAGCCACCCACACACGTACGGATAAACGGCGATACGTTTGAGGAGACATAACCACGCGGGGACGGAAGCGTACACGGAGGTTTCCCTCGTGAAACGAGGAACGCGGTTGTCCCGCGAAACTGCCAAAATTTTGAGAATGTTGATGCCGGGTGCCGCGGGTCTGAGCGCCGTTGGTACGGTCGCGACCGTTGGTGCTCCAGGGCCGGACGAGCTAGTCTCGAGTCTCGGTGCTCTTGCAGGTGTCACGCCACAGCAAAAGGACACCACCTGGACAAAACTCTTCGTCGGTGGATTGCCCTATCACACCACTGATAAGAGCCTCAGGGAACACTTCAACGTTTACGGTGACATCGAGGAAGCCGTTGTCATCACCGACAGACAAACTGGCAAGAGTAGGGGGTATGGTTTCGTAAGTATCCTTAAAGTTAATCTCGAACGATAATAAACCATTCCCATCACGTTAAATTCCATTTTTCAACCGCAGAGATTTCGTGAATTTTATTCGCAATTCAAATTCACCATTTTTTACCACTTTTTTTTAGGTTTTACATTTTTCAATTGTCGAAAAATGTCCACTTTTTGGACAATTGGCCAGCTGTTTATTGTGGGAATTTCTGGGAGTTTTTTGTGGGAATTTTATTATGGGAGTTTCTGTCGAATTTTGGTCGCAATAAAAATTGACAATTTTTTTATTTTTTTGCTCTATCAAATTCTTTTTCCCATCATTTGAGTTTTTATACATTTAAAACACTTTTTTTTATCCATCAATTTCATTAATTTTATTATTTTGGAAAACCGTAATGAAAAAATCGATATAAATAATTTATAATTGAGAATATATTTTTAATAAATTTTTTATTTATTTAGTATTTTTATTTAGTCACGAGAAATAATGATTGGAAGGTTTCATAATTATCATGTAATGTTTATTCAGTTAGTCGTATGTTTATACATTGTAAAATAGCTTAATAATATAGCTGAAAAAATCATAAAAGAATAGTTTCGTTTTGCATTTGGAAAAAAAGTTTTTTTTAAAAAACCGCATGAGTCATTTCTTGGAAATCCTTTTTTGTTGCCGATCGCAAATCATAATAAAAAAAATAGTTCGACGTTGAATAATGTGCAGAATTGAAGGAACGTATGAGAGCGCGAACTAACGCAAAACATAGACCGATAACGCATTGTTCTTGTGGGTTTTATCGTGTGAGGTTGCCCGAGACGATCGCGTCTCGAAGCTCGGTTATGGTCACGTACCTTCCAGCCAAAGAACGGGGCACCGAAGCCTCCGGTAATAATCGAAAAGCACGAATGACCATGGGGTTCCCCTTTGCCCCCTTCATGAAAAAAAAGAACTTGATATACCTCTCGAGATAATACGAATCGTAAAACCTATGGGAGTTTCGATGTTTTTCGTGCTAATTGTGTAAATAAAAATTTTTCACTCGAAGGGATCTCTCGAATTACATTCGTAATACAAATGTACAATTTTTAGCCTTTTTTAGGCATTTAATTTTTCAATTGTCGAAAAATGTTCAATTCTCAAATTTTGTGCGCACTTAAAATCGACCATTCGTTTAAATTTTATTTATTAATTTTATGTGCAATTCATGTATTATTTCTCAAATTTCAATAATTCCGGAGATTTTCCAATATTTATTCAGTAATACCTGAATCCCATGCAATTATTCAATACAGTATTTTGATTGAATTTTCAATGAATTTTTCAATAAATTTTTCAATTAATTTTTCAATGAACTTCTCGATGGATTTTTAAATGAATTTTTCAATTAATTTTTCAGTGAACTTTTCAATAAATTCTTCAATGAATCAATGAATTTTCCAAAAAATGAAATATTTTTGTATCGATTATTCGTCGTAAACTGACCGGAAGTCGTGACACATCAGGATTTCGAAAACTTTGTTCGCAGGTGATAATGGGTGACAGGCCAGCAGCAGAGCGGGCTTGCAAAGACCCCAATCCAATAATCGACGGCCGAAAAGCGAACGTCAATCTGGCGATACTGGGAGCAAAGCCGAGGGGCAACCTCCAAGCGAGTGAGTTGAAAATTCGAGTGTCTCTATTGGTCACTAACAAAATAGCATCTAGCCAATCGCGCGTCATCAGAAAAAATGTTGAACCATCGATGCTTGGGTTTATCGAAAGTACAAAATGAAAAGAAGGAACCGGGGTAAAAGAGAACTCCCTGGTCGTACCGAAACGCGTTAGATCGATCGGCAATTTGCCTCATCAATTTTTCATTCGTCTCGCCGATGTCAGAGTCCGAATACGAGGGTAACTAGCAAACATTAGGGGATTCAGTTTCGAAATATATTTTAAATAAACATGTATTCCCCGAATAGACTCATAGCTTCTTTTCGAACAAACAAATAACGACTTTTGTCTCGTCGTTCAAACTCCCAAACTCCTGAATTTTTTTTCCATCATTGCTACATTCTAAAGGCAGTTGAGTCCGTTTCCTAATGTAGTTTTCGAGGTTCCTCCAAAACGTTACGTATTTTCAACGAAACTCTAATTTCCTGTCTTTCAACGCAGTGGAACGTGTCTTTTGTTTTATTCGTCCATCAGTAGCTTTGTAAAAAAAAACAGCAGGCGAAAACCATCATAACGCCTCGTTTTGCTTCCGACGTTTTTCTCGATGAGCAAACTGCTTGCGACGACATAGTCCGCGTGATAGTTATCATCCTGTATTTTGCGTCGTTGAAACGTCGCCAAAAAATCATTTAAATCTCCATCGCCCTTCTGCCCCTCCATTCGCTATTACCAAGACCTGGGTGATTCGACTTTTGGCTTGGGTCATCGAAGTGACGCCTCTTCCTTCTCCTTGAGCATTAGCCATTCGTTATTCCACGATGATGAGCAGCTAATAAAATTTTAGGACCAATTTTAGTCACGTTTTGTTTCCTGTTTAACTGATAAAAGCTCTTCCAATCCATTTCTAGAAATCCTAATAAGAAACCCTTCGTAGCTACGTAAAAAAATAAGGATCGAACAAAATGAGCAAAAAATTGTAATTTCTCGAAATTACGAAGTGCAATTGCGGTAGAAAAAAAGTGAATTCATGTTTGCCCCGTCCGTCGACGGTGAAGGAAAAAAGGTTGAGTGCGTTAAGTGGCCGTAGGGGGGTAAATCTACCCACGATAGTCTGCAATTTCATGACAATGCTGGCTCTTAGATTGCCGCATAGTCCTTCGGCTCATTCGTGTCTACCACCGATGTATGTCATTCGTGAATCGATAGAAGAGTTGGGAGGATCGTACCTGCCCGTAGGCCACGATAGGTCTCTCGTCCGGTTGATGGAAAAGGCGACCACCAAACGCGCGTATACACTTTGACGATATGAGTTCGCCCACACGTGACGGAATATTGTGACGTCTGACACGCTCCCAATGTCACTTTAATATCCACACCATGAGTAATACCTGCTGCACACGAATACCTCGCTTTTGCAAATGGAAGACATTATTCGAGTTGTTCGTTAGGCTTCGCTACAATTTTACTGTCACTTCAAGTGATCGGTAAAATCAACCCTTTCGTAGCCCATTCTTCAGAGCCTGGCTTTCGTCATTGTTGGTGAATTTTGGGGTTTATCAGGTCACAATGGTTCTCATCATTGCGTTCAAGTTTTTAAGCTAACCATGCAGGTTACCTATCAACACGCCGAGTTCTTTTTCGTGAATTTTCACATATTTTCGATTCGAAGGGGGCTAGAATTCTCGAGCAGCGTTGATCAGGAACCAGTGCAGAATCCATTTGGATTCCAACGTAGACTTTCTGTCTACTGCATCCCTATTAAATCCCTATTGAGATCCAATGAGACCCAGGAAACCCAGATAAACTTCATTTCAGAAAATGATTGCTCATCGATCTTTTATGGCTTGCTGAACTTTGACCGTTGATCGCTTTACGAGTACCCGAAACAACGAGAGGGAAAGGGGCCAATATTTTTGACCAGAGATATCATGAAGGGAAAGGGAATCACTGTTTGCATAGTAAGAGCAATTTATCGATGAAGTGCCAAAATGACGAATCGGCCCGGAGTCCGCTTCGTCACTCATCATCCCTCCAGACTTGACTTTTCTGAGTCACGCCCCAGGCTCATTCTTAAACCTCGAAAAAGTTCCAAGTTCCGATCTTCTCGGTCTCTCTTATTTTGGCGACGAGCCAGCTTTGCTTGAACAACGCTCGGTAGGGATCTCTTCGCGTTTCTTCTTCGTCGTCACGGGCCTAAGTCTAAAATTGCACGGGGCACACTCCTTCGTTTTGTTGCCTCGAGCTGTCTCGAAAACTTGACTATCTTCCTCCCTCCTCTTCATCCCTGACTCCTTCTCTACCTCTTCCTCCAACCCAACTCTTTTAAGCCAGGATTCTACTTTGGACGTTCAAAAAAAGGCTATTTTTATAATTTTTTTATGAGATTCTCAATAAAGTTATTGAAGGTTTTGTTACATTCTAAGCTTCTCAAATCCGCTCTTGAAACACATTGAAAAAATGTGTTATACACTTTATGGACTTTTGAAATACAAAAAGGACTCGATTAGTAAGTAGGTTTCGCTGGCGTCGAAATTTCGAAATGGGCCATCTTAAACAGCCTAGTTTTGAATTTTTAGCTTCAATATTTCACTAGCCACCGTCTGAACTAGAATTTTAATGTTTATGCAAAAATAACAAAAAAAGTGGGAAAAATGGGACGAAAAAATTGGCATATTTTTTTACTGCTTTTTAACAAAAAAGGGAAAAGTCGAATTTTTTGAATAGTTCTAGTTTAGTCGGTTGTTATAGGTGTAGTCAAAATTTGATAACAGTCGGTTCAATAGTTTCGAAAATTTCAGCACCAAGCCATGTAGAAAAGTTGTTTGGAGACAAACTTTCAAAGTTATTTTTTGCAAAGAAAAAAGCACAAAAAATTAATTAAGAAAATTTTGAAAAAAATGAACTAAGAAAAAATTAAAGAAAAATCACAAAAAAACTAACTAAGGAAAATGTAATTAAGGAAAAATCACGAAAATAACTTACGCCATGTCTGCACCATTTTCAGCGAATTTTCTTGAATACCTTTACTTTCAAAAAATGTAAAAAAAAAGAATTGGTTTCTTGAAAGTTTCAAAGTTGCATCCTAATTTAACACCGCAGTTTTGATGTTTGCTCGTGTTTCCTGCCATTGTTACTAACGAAAAACATTTCGACTGCAACGCTATGGGACGTCTGGCAGAACGTCTAAACTCTCTGATGGCTGTTCTGGCCTAATTCAAAGACCATTTGGGGCAAGCCTGATCTGCTTTCAAAACACAACCCCCCCTCTCTTTCTCTCTCTCTCTCTCTCTCTTTCCCTCAGTTACTCAGACCAAAAGTTTCTACGATAACTTCAAGAAAATTTGTTTTACGCGAAACGCGTCACCGTTCTTTCCCTCTATCGTGCGTGGGTCGTAAAAAATTGGTTTTATCGTCGACTATATAGCTGCTGTTTGTAGGAGCCTCGGGGATAACAAATTATACGACGGAAATATCTATTTTGCCACTGTTGCATACCTCACCTAACTGGCAGTCTCGTTCCATTTGGAATTGTTGGGAAAACCGATTTTTTTTTCAGTCATGCAAAAGCTTAGTTATGCACTCTCGAAACGGGATTGGTCTAGCTCGAATTCAATTCATTTGAGCTTAAAACGACACTGGAACGAATGGTGTGACGTTAGAAGTTTCTCTCGAGATTTCTCGAAACCTCAAATCTCGTTGCACCATTTTGCAATACCGGGTATTGCAAGCTTTTTGGCTTCAGAAAATCGAATAACTGATTTGAAGTTTGCATACTTCGAGCCTAAACAATTATGTCTTTTTTCTGGTTTCCTTTATTATTCAAAATCGTTTGCTCCGCATTCGTTTTATTTCGAAAGAACTCTCCAAAATGTTTACATAATGTTTGGAGTCTAAACATGCTGAACATTTTTTAGGAATTAAAGAAATGGTCGACCTTTTTCAGCCATGTCACACTACTGTTTTGAGTTTTCATTTTTTTAAAATATTCAATAAATTCTTTTGATTAATAAATATTAATTTTGGTATCCTGATTCTTTTTTAACAAAAAAGCGTTTTTTTATTCCTTTAAATACATTGGTCAAGTCCATCATTAAAAAATTGATTTTTTTTTTCAAATATTCGAGGAAAAATGACTTTATTGTTGTGAATAAATACTGAAAAAATTGTTTTACGAAAAACATCGATCAGTAGTAAAGAAGCATTTTCAAAAATGAAAAAGAAAAATAAAGTTTACTATAAATTCAAGTCAAACCATGTATTAGATGTCAAGAATTGTACCCAATTTTGGAAAATACAGTTTTGAGAAAAATACATTCAAAATTTGACAATCGGTTTTATCATTATGATTTCTTCAACATGAATTATTCAATTTGAATCGCTTCGAATGACGAGCGATGTTTCGAAATGTTTCAAATGACTCAATTTCATTCACGATTCACGTAATCTCAGATTCATATATAAATATTGAATTTCCACAATCTGTGATTTCAGCATTCCCATTCGCAGGGGGTATCCGTGCCGGATATCCAGCGGTTCTGCCCAGCCAGTACGGGTAAGTTATCACACCGAGTTCTTGCACCGAGCGTTCATTACTTATTGTTTTATTTCTCTTCTTCTTCCTTCCAGTATAATAGTTCTAAAAAAAAAAAACAGAAAACGATATTAGACGCCTTTTGTCCAGTCAAGGGTCAAGATCAAAGACCAAAAAGTGTACTTCGATTCCTCTTCCATGGTAGATCTCTATGCAGTATCTTTCTTCACTAAAAGCAAAACGAAGGAGCAAAACAAAAAACATAATTGCTTCACAATATAATCAAGACAGAAATTAATGAAAGTTGATAATCAAAATAGCAACATTAAAGACAATTTTTGGAACCAAGTTTCAAAATTTCGATTACGAAAAAGCATTTGTAATCGAAATTTCTAATTTCAAAAAAGAAAACCCATCCCCTATCTCCCCCCTCTTTAAATGTATATCCTTTCTTTTCTCCGATCGCTAAAACGAGAATGTGAAATGACATTTCAGCATCCCGATGAGCGCGCGCGAGCGCAAGCTCGAAGCAACGGGAGGATTGAGATTGAGATGGTGGGGTTGATGGTGAGGAGAGACAGCGAACTTCGAACCTACCCCCTTTTCTCGTCGCGGGGTACTCGAGAGTCCCCGTGATCCCTCTTCTTCTTCTTCTTCTTCCTCTCAGTTTAAACGCAAAAAAAAAAATAAAACGGATTGCAAACCGTGCTCGAAAAAAATCATTAAAAAAAGGATTTTTCAATTGCGAAATGAAAAAAAAACGAAAAAGGAGAGAGAGCGAACTAGAGAGGGGTGGAGGGAGCGAGAGAGAAAGAGAATGAAAGAGAGCGAGAGAGAGAGCGAGAGAGAAAGAGAGAGAAAAAAGCGTTCGGAGATGAAAGAGAGGGCGAGAAAAGAGAGATGTTGCGACAGAGCAGCGGCACACGCACACGTATACGAACAAAACGAACCATGAGTACCTATCAACGAATTATATTTTTTCTATATTTATATTCAGTATACAAATAATATTGCCAAAGATCCCTCCGAGGATCGAATTTTGTGGGGTTGTGTTATTTTTTTTTTCACTTGACGTTTCTCTATTTTGGTTTTTCTTTTTTGTTTACTTTCTTTCTCACGTTGTTTCCTACTATCTTGATGATGATGACAATGATGATTATTACGTTGAGAATTTGAGATGGATTTGCGGTTGTTGAGATTTCTTTTTTGTCTTGTTTGTTTACCGATTGTTCTTTTTTTCTCTCTTGTGGATATACTTTGTCTATTTTTGTTTTCTCTGTTTTATTTTTGTTTTTTATTTCGTTTTTTTTTCCGTTGACATTAATCGTTGCAGTCTTGCGGATTTTTTTTTTACTCCAGGCTCTGCCTCTGCGGTTGGTTGGTTGGTTGGTTGGTTGGTGTTTCTGTTTTTGTTTTTCTCTTTCTCATGTTTTTTCTTTTGTTTTTATTTAATTTATTTTAATTCTAATTTTTATTCATTTTATCTTAATCCGGCATTGGATCAGTCCAGAATAATCAATTAATCGATTGAACGAGGAGACAAAAAAACAATATTATTAATAATAATAATATTAATAATACGTTAACGGTGATGTTCAGTGGTGCCGATTGTCGCGTGAGTGACGTCAATCAATAACGCACACATCGTGAGTACGTATGTCAATTCGCCTGCGAACCTGACCCACTGCTGGCTCATCATAATCGCAATGATAATTATGTACACATATCTTTTGACATACACCCGGTTTTCAATAGTCGCTTAAACGTTTTATTTTTTTTTATTTTTGTCTTTCTTTCTTGCAATTCATTACCAATATCGACGCACACACAGACACACGTGTACGTTTCTCGGAGCTTTCCCTCGTGCCACGGAATTCAATTATCATTCATCGGCGGACTTTATCGTTGAATCGTTACTGCAGTCTTACGAGGGTGCCACGATACTAGCGAGAACGAAATTACTCGGTCATTGCCAATGTTCACCTCGTTAAGCCTCTAAAAAAAAATAGTCTGACTCAGCGATCGTTTTCAACATATTTGCACCAACGTCCTTTATATAAAGCTGTTATCAATCATTTATTATAACAGTGACGTGTTTTTATTTTTGCCAGAAATAAACTAGTTATAAAAAACGTTATTTGTCAAGTTGAAAATTGTAGTGAATTTGCTTGGCTCATTTGAAAAAAGTTATATTTACTTTTCTCTCGAATATTTAATTGATTTAACAAAAATAAAATAAGAAAGAATATTGTTGTAAATAAATTAAAAGTAATGAAGGAATTCAGATATTTTTTATGTTTATATTTAAACAAGCGATAATATTTACGTGAGATCTTTCTTATCACCTATCGGTTTTTCGTTCATTTTTTTTTTCGTTTCGTTTACCTGTCTAGGACAATTACAAAAAAATGAAATTTGATTGATGAGCAGACTCGTTGATAGAAATCGATTTTGGTAGCATTCCAGTTTCCAAAAGTATTCTTTTTTTTTACTTTCGGGATTTTACCTCCGGGATTTTACCTCCGGGAAATATTTTGACGAAAAGCCTGATAAAGTCCGTCGAGCAGTGGTAATTTTATTTTGTCGGTAAAACACGAACACAATTTAATTTTATTACGTTTTTTTCGTCGTGTTTTTTTTTCGAATGATTTTCGGTGACTTTCGGTGACGGGATGAATGACGCGGGTCGGGCAAGAGTTTGAGCGATGTTGGTGTATCGTACTGTAGGAGTGCGAGGGAATTTCGACGGAAATAGAGCAGACGCGATTCACGTCCAAATTCCCGTGCTCGCTCGAACCGATGCAGGTGACCCCGTCCAATAATTATTCGCGTGTATGTGTGTGTTTGGGTTTGTGCGCGCGTGTGTGTGTCTACACGTGTAAGCGATCCAGTGCACTTGTGATTTCCAGCCGAGGAAGAAATTGAGAAGCGTTAAATTTTGATCACGAAGTGTACTAACCTCCATCAGCGATCGATTTTTCCTGCGATCACCCTCCTATTGACCGTTTTAATTCTGCCGTTTCCTTTCGCATTCTCCGATCGAATAGAAAACGAGGCTCGTTCGAAGTATCGTTTTCGGGATTCGAAGCAGGAAATTGGTTGGTGATTAAAAAAGTTTTGTTGACAAAAATCAGGGAGGGAAAAAAAAATAACGAGGGAAACTTCGTGACCGATCGAGGCTCGCTAATCGTCTCGTTAATGAAGAAATAAATCAATAAATAATTGGTCGATTTGATTAACCTTGAATCTCGCGTGTGACAAGGGCTTCTACACTCTTATTGGTGTCGCTATTGGTGTCTCTCTTCTTTCCTCTCTATTATTTATTAATTGTTTTGACAATTGGTATTGTTAATTGTTTTCTTTTTTTTGTTTTTCTTTTTTATTGAATCTTTTTCTTTCTCGTTTGAGACCTTTGTCCTTTTTTTCTTTCTTTTTCTTTTTCTGGTTTGTTTCTCTTTTGGTGTTGTACATGATGATTTTTTTGCGTCTGAATAACACGCGACGTAAGCGCCCCGATCGCTCGCCGGAGTCGCGAAAATCGAAAGTCTTTCGGGAAACTTTGCGATTCGGAAAATCGACCCGAATTCCGCACGATTCGCCTCGGCATCCGGGCGAAATGCACGGCTTCGTCTAGACACTCCGATGGATAGGATTACATCCAGAATTCGGCGTATGCAGTGACGCTAATGCGTTTTAAGAAAAAAAAAAACAAATAAATGACGCGATTGTTTATCAAGCCGGGCTGGATTGATTTGGCAATTTTGGAATCAGCGTGTTTTACCGGATGGGTTGATACCTTCTGATCGTTGATAACCGTTCGGTCAAACGGTCGATTTTGGTCTCCAAGCGATCAAGTTGAGATTGAAGTTTGAAAATTCCGGATTTTTCAATCCCGAAAAATTGAATTCAAATTGAGATTTTATCGCGGAGATGTTGGGGCTGTTTGTCGGTTATAGGAAAAATTCCCTAGTTCCAATTAGCTTACGGTGTAAATTTAGGGTCCTCTGAGGAATTTTTAAGAATCCAATTGAACTCGATACTTGTCCATATTTCCTGATTGGGATCCAATGGGTTGTCGCATTGAATACCTATTTTAAAATGACACGCTCGTACGTTCGATTCTAATTGAGATATTCCCCATTGGAATCCGATGTAAGGGTTCAATTCGAATCCTAGTGGATGCCTATATCGTGTAGTAAAATCCGAAACGATTTTTGATGGACGCTAAATCTTAAAAAAAAAAAGTATAAATCACTGAAAAAAGAATATATTTAAAATCGGTTTAAATTTCATCACTAAAAATCCACTGTACTTATCGTGCGGTTTACCTATCAATACGTTGACCTTTTTCTCGTGACTTTTCACATATTTTTAATTCGAACGGGGTAAGAATTCCCAAAAATTCTGATGTGGATTTTCTGCATACTGCATTCTCATTTAATCCCTAAATTTACTTCGTGATTAGTTTTTCCGTTCGCTGGATTTCGATCAATGATTGTTTTAAAAGTACCCAATACAATGAAGATAGAAGAGTATCAAGTTTTTTTAGCTAGAAACAGGTCGAAGTTCGTCTCGTGACGTTTCACATATTTTCAATTCGAACGAGATGAGAATTCTGAATCAGCGTTGATCAGGATACAGTGCAGAGTCTAATTGTATTCCAAAGTGGACTCTTCAGGTACAGCTTCCCCATTAAATCCCTATAGGTATGTAATAGGACCCAGGAAGTCCCTGAAAAATGTCTACTTGGAAAAGAGTTCGGAGAAAGTGTCCGGGTGTGAAACAGAGCAAGTCGAGTTCGGTGAAGAAAAAAGGAGAGTGTTTCTCAAGATTGGATGCTGATGAGAGCGCAGAGAGATGAGCAAACGTCACGGGCCAAATCCTCTCTCGTGACGAAGACGCCGAGCAGCATCGCGCTGAGGAGGGTCGTGGGCGGACTCTCAAATGAAATCCAACACCACCGCGGTGGCGACTCTGTAGCTGATGGCCTCAGTTCGCTGTTTCTCTGTCATTCCTCCGTCTCTCTCTTTCTCTCTCTGTGTGACTCGTACTTTTTCTTCCTCTTCACCTCTCGGCCCTCTATACGCTTTCGTACACACATTTCGCTGATGCTGTTTGGTGTCGTAAGTCCCTCGAGGTTTCTATATAAACGAATGCGCGAGTATTTTGCTGGCTCGGCCATCTTGGAGTCTGGCTTTGGTCCAGTCTTTATTTAGATCCACCTGTCCCTCGGTGTCAACCTCTTGCACGGCGAATACTCTTCGCATCGGTCTTATCTCTGCTTCTTCCCTGGTTTTCGCCTCCGTTTCTTCCTCTTCATCATTCTACTCTTCGTTTCGTGCGTTTTCGTGACGCGGCGCCACGACGTCCACGCTTTTGTCAAAATTATCGTTTTCGCAAAACGTTTTCACTGGGTCTTCCGCGTTGCGAGGTTCATCCTCTTTGTCTTTGTTGGGTTCGTTATCCTCACTTTTATTTCGTTATCCTCGATGGTCACAGGCACTTCCGGTCTCCAGTTTTCGAGGCTTATAAACGCCAATGACTACTTGGAGGCTACAGCTTGTAGTTCTTTTCTGGTGGCTTTGGCCGGTAGCTTTGCTGATTTTTATCAGCTTTATTACGTGGTAATGGAGTTCTAGAAGATCCTTGGGTTTTTGATCATCTCTGGTAGCTTCCATTGAGAGCTTCGTCATTTTTTATCAGTACTATTACGTGGCAATGAAGGTCTGAAGGGATCCTTGCGTTTTTGATCATCTCTGGTAGCTCTCGTTGGAAGTTTTGTCAATTTCGATGAGGATCATCACGTAGCAATGTAGTTCCAGAAGGATCCTTCTTTCCACTGAGAGTATGGTGGGCTCCAACTTCAGAGCAAATCTTACATGACTTTACTTCGTTCTTTTAAAATTCTTCTCGATCTTTTGCGTTTTTTTACTCTATCTGTCTCTTTCTCTCTCATTGCTTCAAGTTACCATTTTTGACTCCCTCGCGATACGTCCCTCAGCTTTCAGCTCCCGGGCCCTTGCGCACTCTCTCTCTCTCGCTCCTCTTCTCTTTTCTCCGTCGGTTTTGTTTCAGCTTGAACCGTTTTTCTCTCGTTGCTCGTTTTGCTCGATGTCTCGGTCGTGGCGCATCTTGGGCGACGACGAGACTCATCCTTTTGCTCTATAACCCTCCTCGACAAAGGACCGCGCGAGAGCTTTCTATTTTCGGTTCGTCCGGGAGCCAAATGAGAAAGTAAGAGAAATGAGCAAGAGAGAGTGAGAGAGAAAGAGAGAGGAGAAAGATGGAACATCGAGTCAACTCAGACTTATCTCGTCCACCTGTCGTCGTTGCTCAAATCGTTCGAGGCTTCTCGGCTATTAGATCGAGCCGGTCTCTAACGATCCGCAGTGAGAACGCAGTGAATCCTCCCACAACTTCAAACTCGATGCCTGTGTCGAAAGAAAAAAAATCCTTTAATGTGTCCCCAACGTGTTTTCGAGTGAACGACTAGCTTTCACGATATTTCGAGTCGAACGTTTCGAAAGTGCGAGCGGCTAGCTTTTGCACGAGCAGCTGAAAAGGCACGCCCGATCCTCCCGGCCAAATTTCTCCACGGGTCTTGGATTTCGAGCTCATCGAGTCACTCGAAATCACACTTCCGGCATTCGAAGGCTCTAATTAACGGGACTCCGAGGCGTTGATGAATGTTACGAGATGAAATTCTATGAGGTTTCGAAGCTTTTTCCGGACCGTCCTTTGCCACATAGTCTTTCGTGTCATCTTGACATCACCGAAATAACCGCGTTGATCCTACGCGAGTCAGAGACCTTCCAAACGCTGGTTACGGTTTTTCGTCGCTTCGGAAGCTCATTGGTCGACTGGAGAGTTTCTTTGTGTCTGATAATGACGATCGATTTATCAGCGATTCGTAGATACTACTAATTGATAATGGGTCAGTTCAAAATTGGTAACGGATCATCAGTCAATTAGTTATTGTTTGGGCTAGTCGGGGATTGATTTTTTTCCAAATCTTCTAATCCGGTTTCCAAAATTTTCCTCCGGGTGACCATTGGCTCCCCAGAAAATTCGCAACGCGAGAAAACATTCGTGTTCACCCCCTCGAAGGGGAGGTTTTAGCGCAGGAGCGCGCACGAGGCTGGACGTCGAAACCACCCCGAAACAATCTTCCGGAGGAATCCTATTGGACGCCCAGAGCTTTACAGGGATTGGAGGATCATCCCATTGGATTATCCCTCGCGCCGGCGTCGCTTCGACGGAGACACCCTCTCGACCTCGTTCCCACGATTTCATCCCCCTTGCCCAAAGCACTTTTGACGGGAATAATAATACTCCTGTTTTTTTTTTAAGTTAATGACGAGCTTGTTGAGAAAAGGAAAATCGCCTCTTTTCGACTGATAGACACAGTTCGAAAAAACGCTGAAGACCTTCGTTGTTTTTGGGAGTTTCAACGCTTCAGTTTGATCCTTGACGAACGAAATTCTTTTTTACGCTCATCATTAGAAAAAACTTCGTCTTCATAAACCCGGTCGTAAAGAGATGTCTTATGAGGGTCCTAAAAAAATTTGGTCAGATTTTTTATAAACAAAAGTATGACGTTGATGTCGTTGGCCCTCAACCAAAATTTCGAATTGATTAACAATTTTTGTTTTCAGAATAATTGAAAATTTATTGAAAAACATATCCTGAACAAATTCATGAAAAATTTTATAAAAGATAAAATCTTGAACAATTTTATGAAAAACTTGTTGGAAAAAAAAATATATTTTGCATATTTCTCGTAGACCGCTAAATAATGATGCGGAAAATATTTGCGTGACTTTTAACGTGAACCTGCTAAAAGTTAATAGGAAAATTAAAGTGGGAAAAATTTTCATTGCATTCCAACAACTGAAACTGCATCGTTATGCATTTTTGGAACTAACCAATTTGATTTCTCGATTTTTAACTTTTTTATGTTTAATTTTTCGATTTAAAATTTGTTTTTTAAACAAAAGTCTTTTATTTCTTCCGTTTCGTATCGTCATTCCGTTTTTTTTTAATTTCTCCTCCCGCTTTGTGAAATTCCAGCGCGTGATTATCAGACAGGATAGGTGTGCGTATCAAAGGTATCGCGGGCGAATACGCGTAGAGTGTAGAACGCGAAAGGGTGGTGGGCGCAATAAACCGCAGGGATGAACGAGTCAAGATCGTAATCGGTCGGTTGGCCACTTTGCGTCGGAAATCGAGGGTGGTTTCCTCGTTTCCGTCACGAAAGCTTGCGCGAGCATCGCAAGCTTCGTGACCGTACAACGGATCCGGATATCCTACCTTTACCTTTAGCCACCTTGCAAGAGGGTTGAAACTACCCCTTTCGAGCTCGCGAGACTGCCAATCGTGTCCCCCTTTTTTCTTCAGGATTCCCCGTCCTTTCTTTGAATACGATCGACTTGTACAAGGAAAAACAATTTTCCGAATTATCGCCAATAGCGTTTATTTTCAACGGCAATTAATGGTTGGGCGATTAGTGAACAAACACTGTGTAATTCCAGTAATGTATTTTTTTAACCCCATCAGTCAATTCTCTTTTTCCAATTCCTGCGCGTTTCTTTTTACTTTATTTTTCTATTTTTTTCGCACGAAAAATCGATTCGCAATTACGCAAATTGTCCAACGACGATCATCCAATAAAACGAACGATCATTGGGGCTCTGCACTCTGGAGGATAAAATATTGTTATCGCTTTATTTCTTCTTTTCTTTTTTTTAATATGGACGCTATGTGGCATGGTCAGGATCGATCGTGAGCTTTTTACGTAGAATCGCTTTCCTCGTTACGTCGACCATCATTCATCACGCATCGCGATGTTGATGCGAATGTAACAAAAACACACATATCGCGAAAGCGCCGATTCTCAGCTATCGCGATTGTCCCGTGGCCATCTTTGTTTTTGCTCGCTCGTTAGGATTCGATCGGAACTGCCAAACGCTGTAGTGAAGTCAATTTCTCGACTCTTCATTTCGTGAGAAATTGGCTGAAGGGAGTAGTCGTAAGAATACTGGTTGATAGATTGGTTCTGATCATTAGTCATTTGCGTGGATCCTCGAGCCTTCATTCGTAAAAATAGTCAGTCCTGAAAGTAACAATCGATAGGTTCTGAAAATAAAACTCGGTAGGTTCCATCATTGATGATCGCTGGAAACTGGAGCTACCATTTGTAGAAATGATAGACTCTGAAAATAAAAATCGGTAGGTCTCGATCGTTGATGATCTCCAGACTCCTCAAGCCTCCATTTATAAAAGTGGTGGATCCTGAATCTAAAAATCAGTAAGTTCGCCAAATCGGTATTCTTGATGATTTTTGGATACTGAAGGCTCCTTTCGTAAAAATATTAACTTTTGACAGTGAAAATCAGTCGATCCGGTCTTTGATGGTACCCAGTATGGACACCCAAGTTTCCATTCGTAAAAATGGTAGTTCCTCAAAATAAAAATCGGTAGGTCCCTATCGTTGATCATTTCGAGACACCTGGAGGTTTCATTTGAAAGAACGGTATCCTAGACACCAGTGGAAGTGAAAATCTACAGGTCTCCATCGTTCTTTTCTCCAGTAAGCAAACTGGAACCCCCACTTATAAAAGCGTATGGGGAACGATTGACAAAAGTGTACGCTCATCGTCGAACTGCTACGTAGGATTGTTCGAGGGATAAAAAAACGTATAGTAACAAAAGAAGCGACATTGTGACTATGGGCCCTGAAGTGTGTTCGAGCCAGGTGGGATCTCTCTTTCTGTTGGTCTAGAACGACCAACGAGGGAGACACGCGAGCCATCCATAATGCACGGACCTCAACCGAGAGATGCGACCGGCAGATAATTTTTATGAAAATGCCTCGATGAGACCCGTATACCTATGTACATAATCAAATAGTGTGCGAGTCTTTGCACATTCACATATACTTCCGCACATATATAAATATTTATATATATATATATATATATATATATATATATTAATATATATATATATATATATATATATA
>JAPYZJ010001788.1:0-32865 GCA_030522765.1 Ophioninae sp. B BG-2022a
GGGGAAACTGTGGAAAACCCGTGCCGGTATAGACGGCCCTGTATTTGCCTGATCCTTTGGTGTACACACTTTGTATTGAAGTATCTACACCAAAGTATCGGAAAAAACGGCCTCCCGCTCACTGGTCGATGCGCCAGCCAGAGCACAGCTAAACGGTCACCGCACCAAGTATCGTATATTATACGTATATAATATGACATGTGAAAACATTTTGCCAAAAAAAAATGTACATCACGATCTTTTCGTTAAGGAGCCACGATCGTTATGACAATTCCAACTTTCTGATTTGAATTCTTTGTATTATATTAATTAATCGTTTATCTATCTTCGTCCGAAATTTAAGCTATATTGACCGTTTAATTTTGTCGTAATGAAATTGTAAAATTAATTACTTTGAGCCAATGAAAAACGTCGTTTTATGGTGATGTTCGACCAGAAGTTCAATGATTACAGTTTTGTCGTATCCAACTTATGCAACTTGCGCCGTTAGAAATCTGGATTTTTATAAATTAGGTATACACAATCGGAAAAATTGAGAATCCACACTATACCGTGTAGTTTAAGCATTGCGTTTCAAAATCCGTTGAATTTCCGGTTAAAAATCATGGAAACAACGAAATAATAAATTCCAGACCGGAGTACGCACCTTGGGCAGGACCAGATCCGAATTTATTGACATCAGAGACATACACGAAGTCATTGGCCCTGAGAAACGACGCGTCACTCGTATGCGGCAATCACAGTCTCGCCAAAGGCCCCGACAGTCAACTGCGCAAAGGACCATTGAGAGGTTTGGCTCAAGGATCCATATATTCCCAGAGAAACGCAGCGAACACCGAAAGTCGTGGCAAATGAGACATATGTCAATGTTTCTTTTAAACGAGAAAACACAAAAGTAAGAAAGAACTCGATGTTCATACCAAGTGTGTCCATTGAGCTAACAACATCCTTAAAAATCGGCAAATGCTGAAATATCGTTCATTAACTCGAAAGATTTTTTATTAATTCACATTTTTATTATATAATTATATTTCTAGTTCAATGATATTAGTTTGTTGTTGGGTTTAATGCTTTAAAATTGTTTTCGAATCTGTAGTTACACTGGCTGAAATCGATCCATCAACTTTCGGACCAAATATCTGATAATCTTAGACTTTGAACGACATTTTCCTCACTGCTCTCTATTGATATGTTTCCTTGAAATATCACATCTAAGAAGTATCGCCTCGAAATTTTAGTCGGTAATATAAAAAATTGACAAAGTTATGATTTTTTTCAGTAAACAGCTTTTTCCTTGCACATTGAATTCTTTCTGATTTTTATTCAACGTGTTGACATTTGTTTTTGACCGCATTGATTTTTCGTACGTCATCAATAATGTTCAAAGCATATTCCAGAATTTTATCCGGATATTCTGGAAGTTTTTCGAAAACTAGATGGGTAGAATCGAGCCTGTGTGACTACCGTGAAATTCTCCAGAAGTGAGATCACGGGGAGCTCTTATGGGTTATGGGTGCGCGTTGATTTTTCAGTTGTACCTTCTTTCGTCTTTTGACGTAGTTTTGTTGATTTATCTGAGGTTGGTAGTTTACGTTTTATTTGCGTTTCATCAGATGGTATTTACGATTGAGGTCCACTCGACAATGCATTCCAATGCAATACGAGACTACACTTAGACTCCTGTCTTAATCGATATTTTTGTCTATTACATATCCAAAAAAAAAAGTAATGTTTAATAATTCCGGACGTTTAGATGTGTGCGTGTCCGAGTGTTCGTGTGTATGTACGTGAATCGGCAAAACACGTAGCTGATTCTTCAGTAAACACTGACGTATATGACAAATCGATAGGTTCGATTAAGAGATAGTTTCACTGTAACAATTGCGTTTCACAATTCCTTACGCATTGTAGAAACGCACGGATATCCTAAGATATGTGATGGAATCAAATAATCAAGGTGCCAAAACTTGTGTTTCGAATATGGCGACGCGGCTCTTCCGCTCTCGAAATCGTGACATTAGTCAAACTTTATATTCGACCATCAATTCCATCACGGCTTTCGCGTGGTAATACCATGTACTTTTTACTTCGTTGATTCAATAAATTTGATGAGAAGACGTTCGTCTATCAATTTGACATTGCTCACATTTGAAGTATTTCTGAAGAGTCGTTTAGGAAATCCGTGGGTATCTACCGATCGAGCCGATATGAAGCTACCTCTTAACAGACATGTTTAACTTTCTCACGTCGACTGTTCAATGGTTTTCCGTATTCAACACGTTGAGTGCCATGTCAGCCATCGGTGGCTGACACGAGACTTTTGTCACGAGATCGATGCCTATAGGTATCACGTATCCAAACGTAAACTATCTTCTACTGCGATCGGAAACACCAGCACTAAAATACCAGCGCGTAGAAGCGGCGCTCGTGGCCTGAACGGGATTATCTTAGAAATACGCGTGGCGCTCAACGTGTTAAATATTTTTTTCGCTCACCTCCACAGGAGGTCAACTCTTAGGACAGTAGCCGGTTCATATTGTTGGATAAACTTGTAGCTTTCTGTGTATACTTCGATAATAGCTCTTCTACAAATGGAATTTTCGAGTTTGGAATTTCGAATCGCATCTCGAATAATTGGGAATCGCTGTACAAATAATTTTCATTAGTGAATATTTTTTTCGCGTTACAACGCTTGAATAGATGACATTGAAATTTGCAGTTTTAGTTTTCGGCAACGAAAATTCTTGTCAATTATTCCATTTTTTGGCCGATTTCGGACTTGAAAGTCACTCAAACGTTTTTCCCGATTGCAAACGCACCACTCGCGAAAAGTTACTTTGGTCACCGATAAAAAAAAGTAAGAGAAATAAAAAAAACGTCGAATATTAAAAATACAAATTTCAATGTAATTCACGTAAACGTTGAAAACGACTAGAAGTTAAACATCGAAAGGCCCACGTGTGTATCGGTTTTCTGAAGATTCTCTACGTGTTCCGTAACGTGAAGTTGAATAGTATAGTATTTACTGACTTCGATTGTTTTAGAGCTAACGGGTTATATCTAGTCGTCCTCGAAAAAATTAACGATTTTTCATGATGTTTTTTTTAGCCGTGTTAACATCGTTTTATTCAAATACTCTGTACAGTATAAATTCCTGCATATTTTGAAATACCAGCATACATTTCTTTGTAAAAAAAATGTTATTGCTGTGCGACATATTTGTTGTCTATTTTGTATCATTTATCTAATAAATCAGGTTTCCGCACAAAGTCGACAAAAAATGTCGATTTTTCTGAAAAGTTCAATTTTCAAGGATTTCAGAATCAGGGTTTTTCAACCCAAATATGTAAACTTTAAGTCCAGTAAAAATTCCTTCATTCAGGAACAAAATAGTATGATTTAAAAAAAGGTCATTAAAGATTTGTATCAATCGGTTAAGCCGCTTTTTTATACGAAAGCAATTTGAAGAAAATATTCGAAGATTGTGTACTCTGAGAAAAAGACGTTTCTTTTTTCCGATCGAAAACAACTAGGTATAACCCCTTAAAAACGAAAATTGTCAATAATTTCGTAAAATATCGTGTACATTCGGGGATACGTTTGTACGAGAATTGCTCACACGTAATATTACTCACCGAATAACATAAACAACCCTAATCACCGAAACAAATGTCTGTGGAAACGTTTCCAATTCCAACAAACGAAAATCGTTATCATTGTATAAATCGTTATGTCCCCGAGAGAGCGTGAGAGATCGTGAAAATACGACCTTCGAGAGAGGTCATTTAGCAATCATAAGATTAAAGCCATTGTAAGCGTCAGTATTAAAAAGAGGGTTTTTAAATTAATTTTTAACTAGTGGCTCATCTTATCGTAATTTTTAAGCGTTTCGTTTGACGATAATCCTTTCGGCTCCTGTGAATGGATATCGAGTAGGATAAGCTGCGATTACGTGGGAGAGGAAAGGGAAAAACAAAAATAAAAAAAAACCAAGTCGGCTGGAAGAAAATATTCGCGAGGCGTATAAGACGAAGAAAATCCAGTGGCAAAACTGAAAACTTTACACTAGTACTTGAATGTGCCATAATTAAATTGATATACAAAGGTATTTTCATAGCTCCATCCGAAGAGGAGATAAACGAAAAAAGGAAATGAAAATGAAAGATGAAATAATAATCCTGCCTTTAATAAAAACAAAAATACCTAATATGTGAATACAGAATTAATGAAAAAAAGAAAATGACGGGCTGTGGCTGTTAGTTGAGAGCTATTTTTATAGCTTTTTGACTCTTGGAAATACTAAAGGTGGATGAAATAATCTATTTTCACTATATTTTACGTATCGCCGCCGAGTGTGCATAAACAAGGTATAAATGTAAAAAAAAACGAGACGAGTAATGCCCTCTTCGAACAGTTTAAACTGCGTATCCGGAACAATCGTGGATAAATATCGATCGATTCGCTAGACAGATATATCTTCTGTAGGACAGGATCTTTTAGCGTACGACCCCGGCGGTCTATCGACGAATTTTTGCCGCTATAATATGACTTCCCACGCGTTGAGCACGAAGATTGAAATTTCCAATACGAATTTTAGTGGAATAGCAATAATCAGGAATAATAATCGATCAATTGGTATCGTACTATCCATTATTACCGTGTATCATTAACAATCATCTTTTTATGCCAATTTTACTCGAATATATTTATCCCAAAGTATCGGATTTTCAGCTTCGTGGTTAACGTGTAGAATACTTGTTTGATGATGATCAAACTGAGAACGGTACAGTCGATAATCGTCGTCTATTGCGTAACGGCAATTGTCAAGGTCGAATGAGATCTCCGTCGATAAATATCGTGGCAACCGTAAGATACACTGTTTAAACTGTCAGCCAGTGCCGGATTAGCCATATTAGCTGGAATAGCAAATTGTACACGCGAAAATTCTAATCTATTAAAATCATGAAAATAGAAAATCCTTTGGCAGTTTTCCGCATTCTAAACGCGTGAGAGCCTATTATCAAGTAACTTGTGCACACATATTAAAGAGAACATCATGGCTAATTGGGTGATTGATTGACTCATCAACACCCAGCTTAAACCGTTAAGGGTAGAATCGTGAAACTTGGAGGGCACTTTGATATTATTATATAGGTACCTTTTTAGAAGCGATTTTTCAATAATCCCCTTTTTTAGGGGTCAAAATAGAGGATGTGCCAAAATTAAAAAAATTAAACCCATGGTAATTCATATTTAGACTTTTGGGTCTCAAGCGTTCTCTTGTCTGCAATGATCAGTGATTGCAGCATAGAGGTAACCTCAAATTGATGAAGAGTCAATATCATGTGAAAAACTTGACCAGTGGTACCTTCAATTTCTCCCAGATCAAATGGAGAAAAGTTTATTCGTCAAAGTGCTCCTCCATTTTATATCCTGAACGAAAGCCGTGGCTTAAATTTGCAGCAGATCCTGAGCTGGCTCAATTCGGCACTGCTATCAACTAGTAGCTCTAGAAAGCCTCGTAGGATTGCCCGACTTGCGCACTCTTCTTCCATCCGATGTTACCCTAATAATAACGATTGCCAAAAATGTTGAACGAGAAGTATAGGGGTAAAAAAAGAATTCTATTTGCCAAATGAACATTCGTAAACGCCCTTTCGTTTTGTTTTTCTCGTAAGTTAAATGTATTCGTCGTGTCGTAGGGTTTTTATTGACAAAAGAGAAGGAAGAACGAAAATAACAAAAAGCGTGACAATTTTTTGGTACACTAGTCGTTCGTCATCGATCTTGGTATGTTTGTGAATGTTCGATTTTTCGTTGTACGTTGTTCGAAGAACAGAAAAGTTTCCGTCGCTAGGATTAAAGGTGTTTCGTCCAATGCTGCTAAACTCGAGGAGTTTGGCATCAGTATTTATCAGTGGAAAGAAAACAGCAGCCAAACAGAGAACATTGAACAAAAAAGGGTTCAAATGCGGTTCCATAACTCACTGCAATGTACTCTCGAATAATAGAAACCTAACTATTTTTAAAATAATCTTGCGTATTTGCTGAGAATTAACCGAGAACCGAAAAAAAGTAATATCGTACTTGCATATTAAGTATAATGAAATATTCGTCGAGCTATTGCCAACTTTCAGCACCGTCAGTGATAATCACATCCTCACTATTATTTACCCTGTACAACGCTGTTATTCGCCCCCCCCCCCCGAAAAAAAAACAATTCGGTCAGTGCCACTTGCATTCCTAGGAAAATAAAGATGCTTCGCGGTTTAGACAATTTTAGACAAGCAAGTGACAAAAGTGATCAGATAACTATATTTAAAGCGAAATAAAAAAAACAGCATCAACGATTACGAAATCGAATAATTGTGTGTAAAAGTTGTAAGTATCCGGAACGAAAGCAATGTATCCCCTCTTTACTCATACATATCTGTGCAATAAATACATCCATAGCCATAAAAATGTCTTGCTCTGTAAAACGGGATCGGTAATTTTCGGAGCTTCGACTCTCGAATTATCCAATTTTATGACGTTGAAGTTTGCGTCAATGGAACGCATTATTTTTCGATTATTTTCAACCATTTAGGTTTTGATGATTCACCCAAACCTTGCTACGTACCCTCATTCGAGATCTGCGACTTACGTTTGCAAAACAAGCGTTCCTTAATGATAAAAAATAAAAATTCAAACTTCAACGTCATGAAATTGGTCTTATTATTTGTTGTTCCGTTAACATTGTGTCGAATCACAAAAAAAATCATACGTCTGATTCTTCGGTCACTTCTGTTGAAATAGGAGACAACTATCGATATATTCATGTGTTAATGAAAGAAAAGGTATACATAACCCAATGCAACTCACACGAGTGCAAGGAAACTTAACAATTCATACTGCCAAATCAGTACAGCGACAAGAGTCTGATTCGACACTCAATAATTTATATCACATGTTAATGCTACGGGCTATAGTGTGCTTACGGGTTATTCGTAAAAATCTATAATTACGCAGTGTGAAATGTATAAGCCCAATTTTTTTTGTCCCCCCATCACGAATGCATAGCTGGAGGAACAGAAAATGGATTCAAGACGAATATCTCGATTTAGATCGACCGTCCCGAGTAAATACAATATTGATTGGTTTACAACTCTCTTATCTTCCTATCATTTATACATACAGAATGCAATTTGAATATTTCTTCCCGCATTAACATTTCTTCGTGCCCGTGAACGTAACACCAAAAAAGCTGAAATACGAACGATTTTCTTTTTTTGGACAATAAAATACAAGATTGCGTTTGGAATACGAGGGGGCACAAAATTCACGATCGTGCTAACGACTTTGTGAAAATTTATGCCATGTTTGGTTTCTCGAGGAAGAATTGAGCCGGAATGCCTCGCAGATGCAAATGTCTTATCGTTGTAGATTTGTGCTGGAAGGCCTAGACTTCGTCCTCGTTCAACAGCATGTTCGGTATACCGTCGTTTATAGGGAATTTCCTACCGGACTCGGGACACAATAGATCGCCGTTTATCACTTCTACTTCCAGCAGTACGTGATGAACCTTTTTTAGAAACTCTTCGTTTGTTTCGAAATCTTGGATCAAGGACTGTGGCAATTCACCTACATGGCCGATCTGCAATGAGAATTTATTTTTAGATTAGGTTCAACCTGTGCCCTCAATTTCCCACGGAAACTGATTATGAACAAACTATTCATCCTATGAGGATGACAAAATTATGAAATACATGTAAATGGGAAAAAAATCATTTTATGAAAAACAAACAGCACCACATTTAAAAAAAAACATAAAGGGCTTACCGAAAGGATGCTTAGTTATGGAAAAAATCATATCAATTTTTTTGTATTTAATGAAATTTGGAAATTATACTCCTCGGACGTGATATTTCAAGGCAAAAATAATAGCATCATACAGTGGCTAAAGACCTACTCAAAGTAAGGACTAACCGATATTTAGACTTTATTTTCATGGTCTGAAACTAGGGCTGCCATTCCATAAACTGTGGGCACCGGACAAAAACTCCCAAAACCCCGGACATTTAGGTAAAAAAATATTTTTACCCCGGACAAGCTTGACGGACGCTTCTTCGGATCCTCCCCGGACGTCCCTGGATCCACACCCAAACTAGGACAAATCCGGGGAAATCCGGACAGACGGCAGCCCTATCTGAAACTAACCTCCAGTGGGAATATTACTCAGCTCTAAAAAATGTTTTCCTAATGTACATGCATCCTTGACATTGGAAACGCCATCACGCTGTTTCATTGTAACAGTAATTTTCCATGAGACAGTGATATTGTTTCTTCTCGTGAATGGGTGACCAGATGTTGATTATATAAAGATCAATTAACATTGCCAAAATTAAGCACAAGCATATTAAGTTTTAGCATGTATTCAATTTATTCCCAGTTGCATTTCCAATAAAGTGGCACTGCTGCATATACGGAAGTTTATTTTCGATATTTAGATGCATCGTGGACGATTGACATTTTTTCGGATGACAATCATGAAAATATTTGATAAGCGGACTTGTTAAGTACGTACACTTTCCGCCGCTTTCCATAGTGTGGGCCAATCCAATTTAGGAATTACCCTGACAATGAGTTCCGAATTGAAGTCCACCTCCGAAACTTTGATATCTTTTGCCTAGAAATCATCATTACGAAAAATGTAGGGAAAATTGCGACCCTCAGCTAAGGGAGACGCGATGGGAGTTTGAACTGTGGTAACACGTGTTTTTTGGATATCCGTATTTTGGATATTCTTCAATCATAACCTCAACAAGTTTTGTTATTTTAAATCGCACAGCGGCAAATATTATCCTTACCACTATTCCGAGAGGATAACCGACCGATACCCCTTTGAGACCCTTTGACGTCAACATATTATGTGTTAAAAGTTTCATTTTGCTTTTAGTGCTCTCGAAAGAATATAATCGCCGAGGATGCGCCACCAAAAAAGATAGATTTATATGGTAGCGCACGCGCGACAGTATTCGGGACGGAAAACGTATTTTCGCTTTTTGGCCATAGGTTGTATTGTCACGATCAGGCGAGATATCACAATTCGGTATTTTCGCTTTTGGAAATGTCCGGGCATTTTAGTCTCCTACTCTGACACTCGTGGCGCTAGTTGTGTTATGAGAACTTGCATGCCTGTGCATATCTCAGAATTGTGCAAGTGCTTCAAATGGGGGGTTGGAAGTAAAATTCAAAGTCGTTTAAAACTGTTTTGAAAGCTTTCAAAAATGTCGCTCGAAATCATTGCAAAGCCACGAATAATACAATTAAATCGTCAGGAAAAATTAATGTTAGCCGGGAAACCGGAAAAGCTGTTTTCATTCACAACGCTGTGTGAGAGTATCAGTTAGCTGGAATACACGTATAGTTATTCCCGAAACAGAGTAACTCTAGAATCTATCTTACGTAGACAAGAATTTAGCATTTTATTATTTTAAACATTCAATAGTTCTAATACAATATTCGTCCAGTGTCATTTGTCAATAATAAATCTATTTTTCCATTAAACAAAACCACGATGTGACGGATCGTTATCTTTCGGTTGACTTCCGCCATTTTTGTATGCATAAAGTGCATCCTTTGGTAAAGATGAATTGGTAACAGTTTAGAATTTTCCTGGCGACAGATTGTTCATTGATCACTTAAACGTTTTTCAACGCAAATCTTTAAAAAAAATCCTCCGTTGTATTAACTAATTTTTTGCATATTAATCTCTTCAACCATTTATTAAAAGTGCTCTTATTTGGGATGATGTCATCGAAAATTCCAAAGTGCTTATATACTGTCGTTTCACTAGCAACCACATGCAAATTTGTACATTCAATTTGAAGAGAACAACAAATATCCGTGCCACTTAATTACCATTGTGTCTCTAACGAATCGTTAAGCGCAACACGTTTGCGTGCATAACGTTGGCTCGTTGGTAACCATCGAGACAAACGCGTCGAATCGCAATGTCTCCGATTTATTACCTGGCATTGGTCTATGCCAAGCTGCTCCAAGGAAATGCTTCAATTTTTCATGATATGATAATCGAGCCGCAGTAGATCGATCGAAAACTCTATTTTTTCTTCTTGTCCAAGCAACAAGGTTTATTGGACTACACATAACCTTTCACCCACGCACGTATGTTCCATGAATAATCCGACTGAATCCTTTCGGAGACTCAACGATCGACCATAATTTAGGAATACATCGAGAGGACTCAATCGCTTTGAGAATGCATTTCGAATATTTTTATCCCGTTGCTTACAACAAACGGTTAAAAATGAATTGAAACTAAAATTACAAATACATTTTGATCGACGTTACAGGAGTTCTGCAAGATTATGTATACGTATATTCTTATACTTCTGTAGTCACACTGGGTCGAAGCCATCCAACTAGTTTTGGTAAAAACCATTGTGACAGAACCAACCGACCGACGAAAATGAAAAAAATGCCGCAACATGCTTTGCACATTGAAGATGACGTAGGAAAAATCGATTTATTAAAAAACGAATGGCGACATGCCAAAAAAAAAACAGAAATACGTCAGTGGCCAAAGAACATTTTTTCTCGTACAAACATCATAACTTTGTCAATTTTTCATATCAACAACTGAAATTTAAAAGTAATAATCCTTAGGTGTTATACCTTAGGGAAAAAATAGTACAATAATGTGGCTGAGTCCCGTTTTGAATATTCAACCTTACGGACTATCGAATACTTAAACCCGAAATTGATGGATGGGTCGATTGTATCCGGCGTGCATTCGATGCTCAATGGACCGTAACCTTCATTTCGATTAGGAACTCCACACAATTTATGCTTAAAACATTCACAAACATATTTCAGAACGTCGAGCACAAAATATTTTCCATGTTTGTCTTGCAAGCTCCATTGACGTGGGTGCCGATTTTGGACATTCTGGAGGTAGTTGCCAACTTGGCCGTTTCTCGTAGCGGCGCTCGCGGCGTTATCACGGACAAAAAATGATACACGGTGTCGCATGACCGTAGCGCAAAGTAGGCCACGATATCACAGTGTCGTGCTCCATCTCGTTGGGTAATCTACGTGCTTTTTTTTCTATACATTTATATTTGGTTGGAGCATAATACGAATTGGTGCGAAAAAAAAACGAATTGTTCTGTTGTTAAAGAAGTCGTGTGCGAGCACGTGCTTAATGCCGATGGGAAACGGAGCTGCCGGCGTAGTGGGTAGTCCGCTGCCGAAATGGCAACTCGCCCTGGCCGTCGGGGCGCCGGTTGCCCTTGGTCTCGGTTACATGTACTACAGAAACACGACCTCGGGGTCAGATCGCGAAAGTTCCAAGGGCACTGGGAAGTCGAATGGAACAGCCGGTGATAAGCAGCTATCGATCGATGGTGAATGTTCCGACAAAACGACCGCGTCGTCCACCAATGAGGTTAGCACAGAATACCGAAATCTCGGAGTTGAATTTTTTTACGAATGATTGACATCCGTCACTCGTTGTCAATTTCAATTCTGTTGTTGATTTTGAATTTCTGGAGTTTTCTGCGACGAATTATTACCTCACTTCGATCTTGGATGTTTTTGGAGTATAATTTCGAAAAGTTGATTTTTTGCTAAAAAAATGCTTTTTTGAACGATCTTAGTACTCTGTTATCACACGGCGTAAAATCAAGCCACCCGTCAACTTTGGGTCTAGATATTCGATAGTCCCTTACTTAAACAGATGTTCAGCCGCAATACTGTACTACTATTTTTTTCTCCAAAGTATCACGGTGTAAGGAATATCAGTACCGTATTCTAGTTGGCAACTTTACAAAGTTGACGAAGTTATGATCTTTTTTATTACAAAGGAGTTGACATTGGGTATTGGGTTTGTTATGTTTTTTAACATTTTGTTATTGATTTTTTATACATTTTTTTTTTTTGTATAGTTCAATGTATGTTTGATGATTTATATATATATCGGGTAGTTAGTTTTGTCATGACTGTTTATCTGAAACCTGACCAGGTACAATCGAACTAGTCCGACTAAAGAAGGTTTATACTTAGGGCTGCCATCCGTCCGGATTTGTCCTAGTTTGGGTGTGGATCCGGGGACGTCCGGGGAGGATCCGATGAAGCGTCCGAAGAAGAAAAAAAGCGTTTTATTTTTATTTTCAAGCTTGTCCGGGGTAAACATTTTTTTTTTACCTAAATGTCCGGGGTTTTGGGAGTTTTTGTCCGGTGCCCACAGTTTATGGAATGGCAGCCCTATTTATACTGCAACTATTTTTATAGTAATTCGTTATTAACCCTTCACAGATAACCTACCTCGAAACGACGTAATCGATTTTTAAAAATTGTAAAGTTTTGTGAAGCAAGAAGCACCTTGTTTTGTTCTTTAATTTTTTTTACAAAAAAAATATGAATAAACCCTAATGTTTTTCATTTACTCACAATAAAATTACATACACTCAGACATAATATCACATTCAAAAACCTAATATACACAAAATCCAAAATATGCTCACTCAAACATGGTTATCTATCTAGGGTTAACATGGACGGAAAGATGGTTTCGTTGTTTCTCAAAAATCCTTTAATTTTAGACACCCACGGAACGTGCTCAGAGATACAAAATGCAAGGCAATACTGCCTTCAAAGCAGGCAAATTTGACAAGGCAATAGCGCATTACAACATGGCCATTGAGACATGCCCAGAAGAAAATAAAGAAGACCTGGCTGCGTTTTATCAAAACCGGGCAGCAGCTTACGAGCAGCTCGTGAGTAATATAATCCACTAAACATTTTTTTTAAATATTCTGCATTTTTGAATGATAATGGTGAATGGTGAACAATAGTGATAAAAACTTATCACCATGTTTCCCCAAAATCCTGAACTGTTGATGTGAATTTGAAATACATTTTTGTAAAAATTCGTAAACCGTTGTAGCGATGTATCGGATGTCCAGAAAATATTTAAGGATACCAAAGTTAATATCAATTCAAATTTTGATTAGAGCAGTAACTTTTATTTGTGATTACCTAATTTTAATTACTTAACAGTGATTATTTTTTCAAATTTGTGCTCATAACATCCTCAGAATAATTTTAATTACTTTCATTTTCAGATTAATTGGATTTAGAATCCATTGAGATTAAAATTAAAATAATGCAGAAAATATTGTAATTATTTGATATTAATTATTTATTGCGATCATTTTCCTTTAAATCTATATTAACAATATCGTCAAAGTTATCACAATTATATTTATCTTTCATAAGTATCCTATGGTGTGTTGATGGAATTTGATTATTCGGGTTGACACTAACCAAAAGCGTGATAATAAATGTTACATTTGCAGAAAAAATACATAGCGGTTAAGGAAGACTGTACAAAAGCTTTGGAATTTAAACCAAAATATGCGAAAGCTCTGCTTCGAAGAGCCCGTGCCATGGAAAGAATGGACGAACTGGAATTGGTTCTGGAGGATGTAACCGCAGCGTGTATTCTCGAGGATTTCCAGAACAAGTCTACGCTTCAAATGGCTGACCGCGTCCTCAAGGAACTTGGTAAGATTATTCAATATCGTCAAGGTTAAAATGTTTATTCGACAAAAACCAAGTGTTAACAGGCTGTAATTATTTTGATACCTTATCATCATCAACTAACGTGTTCGTCGCGTTAACAAAAGTAATTATAATGTTTTCAGGGAAGCAACACGCGCAAGAATTCTTGCAGAAAAAGGTGCCGGTTATGCCGGGAAAGCATTTCATAAAAACGTATATTGGTTCCTTCAAAAGCGATCCCTTCGTTGCGAACGAGACTGAGTCCACGAATGAAATTTCCACAGAGGCCCTAAATAAGGCTAGGCAAGCCCTAAAGGAACAGAGATACGACAATATCGTGGCGATTTGTACGGAAGAGATAGAACGCGATGGGGATAAAGATGTGACGATCGAGATGCAATTGAGACTCTTGCGGGCAATTTTTCATATTCTCCTTGGTCAACACGAACCGGCAATGGTGGATCTTGGGATTGTCATTGAAAACGAGAATTCAAGCAACGCGGTCAAAGTAAATGCTCTCATAAATCGCGCCAGCCTTTTTATGCAGCTTGAACAACACGACGAGTGCTTCGAAGATTACAAAAAGGCTATCGCAATAGATCCCGACTGCAGCGATATTTATCATCATAGGGGACAGGTGAATAAATTATTATTATTATTATTACTTTGTTATTTCAATTTTAGATGGTATTCCTAATCTGTATTGTTGAGCATAATATAATATAATTATTTCATAGTTGTTAATAGCGAGTATAAATGTCTTCTCAATGCAGATAGACAGAGACTAAATGTAAAATTTATCTCCGACAAATTTCTATTTCTATCTTTATTTCTTTATATATATTTATTTATACTTTTTATTTATAATAACTATTTGTATCATTATCTCCTTCCTATGGACTATTCGCAAATGACCGCGAGTTGAATTTTTCTTTTCAGATGTATCTCCTGCTGGACAAAATTGACGAGGCGAAAGAAGACTTGACGAATGCCCTACGACTCAATCCCGATTACGATATCGGATACGCTCAAATGTGTTACGTGAATGTTCGTTACGCAATGACAAAACGTTCGGTGAAGTTAATGGAAGAAGCTATGGACGATTTCCGTGAGAGTTTGAATAAGTTTCCGAATTCCAGCAACTGTCACACATTATACGCTCGGGTAACTCAACCTTTGTGCATTTATCAATAATACGGCACGTACTTTTCAGAATCAGACATTTGACGTATTTTTTCTTTTCAACAAGGTGCTAGCCGACACGCAAAGATTCGATGAAGCCGACAAATTTTTCGCGAAAGCATTCGAAATAGATCCGACCAACTCGACTATTCTAGTCCATCGTGGACTTTTGCAGCTTCAGTCTAGAGGCGACATCAACCAAGGGGTAGAATTTATCAGGCAGGCACTGGAGGTTGACGATAAGAGTGGTTTCGGATACGAGACCCTCGGTACTATAGAAGTTCAAAGGTAAGTGACCAATACACACAGAAACGATATTCCCTAACAGCAGATTTAACGCATAAATATTACGTTCAAGAATGTAAACACGTATAATCGACCATTACGTTCCATTTGAATTTCGATGTGCTCGTGATAATTGCTTTAATTGTGTCAAGTAAAGATAGCTGAATCCACGGAAGAGAAAAACTACAATGCGTGCGCATTTACCAGTGCTGAATTAGCCATTGAGACAGAGTAGCAGATATGAGAGCTTCGATCCTGGGCAGAATATAGATCAAATTGTCAAATTCTCATTCAAGGTCGAGCGTGCATACGCAACTTTTAATATCAAACGCTGCAAAGTGTACCATCGAGTGACTCATGTATTTCCTATATTCCGACAATTAACATCTCTTATAGCAGAAAAGATGATGAATATAACTTCAAATAAAGTCAGCCCTTGCCAAGACGATTTGAAGTAAAGTCTAGGCATCCTACTTGTCCAGTTTGCCAAACTATTTGAAACAAATTTTTCATTGAAAACTCAACCGCCGATGAGGAGATGTATTTTGAAAATTGATGGGATTTTCTCGATGTTCCACGTGTCCTTGAGGAATAAGAACGTCTAAATAATCTTTTCTTACACATTCCTTGAGCATTGAGCGTAATTTATTTCGAGTAATTGCTACGACCATTTGATCTCTGAATTCTCTGACATTCGATCGAGGAAAGTTGGCTTTCTTTGGAAAAAATGATGTTCTATTATAAAATATCATTTTTTATAGAATATCATTTTTTCCAAGTCAGTAACAAGTTTTCAGTCACAGTCACAAGTTTTCAGTCACAAGTTTTCAGTCACAAATTTTATCATGAGGCTCTTAATTTGTTACTGACTCCGTGCTGGCTCACTCTGACACTCGCGTTGACAGTTTCGAGTCCGAAGAATGAATATAAAATCTTGAGAAACATAAAAATATTGATTGCTGAATTATTTGAGGGTAGGATTGACATGTAAAATATGTTCGATTATTTCAACAGAGGGAACCTAAAAGAGGCTATCGAACTTTTCGACAAGGCGCTGGCACTCGGTCGTTCAGCGATGGAGCTAACACACATATTCAGCTTGCAAGATGCTGCGAAAGTTCAGCTTAAGGTGGCTGAAAGATTGGGCATAGAATTGACGTGGAGAGCGCAAGGAATGGCGTAAAACAATAATACATACGCACGTAATTTTCATGAAAAGCGCAAATGAATTCGGTATAAAAATCAAACGAGGATAAAACGGAGATTCAATCGCGATGAATGAACGTTTACCTTTCGTCTAAATTGCGACCAATGTCCATTTGATCGGATCTTTGATGAAAATTTTAACAAAAAAGTTGAGAATCGAGAATGTTTATCATTCCCGATTGTTATTCGCCATATTCGAGTGCCTATTCCGCTAACTAGCAACGCGTACACTTTCTTTATTTTGCTTCTGTAGCAAGAGTTCCTTCATGAATCGAATATTGTCGCTTGTTTATCGCAGATTATGAATTGTCGGGAAGAAAAAAATGTAAACATTTCTCGATTCGATTGCATGGACGATATTTTATTTGAAAAAAACCCGTTTCATTTTTAACAGTCGATCCTTTCTTGCATTTCCACTCTCTAAGGAAAGTCAGATCTGAAGATACCGGCTGAACTCATCTACTCCAAACGTTAGAGGCGCCTAACTTAAAATTTGTACATTTTTTAATAGTCCAAAAAATGATAATTCTCGATTCCGTTATACATTTTTCGATTGACTATATTTTTTTTGTCTAAAATACGTACGTTTTCGTAGGTAATGATAGCAGAGAGGAAAACGAAAATGGCAAATTGACATCGATTTGTTGTCATGCGAAGTATATTTTTTTGCATCGCATGAAAATTATTTGAAATTAAGCGATTTAGTTTCGCTTGAAAATGTAGAATTTTATTTCCGGCATCGAACCAAAGGCTGGATAGATTTGTAAATTTGCAAGCTTTGACTTTGGGGTGGAATCTTGGAGAAATCAACATTTACACCATCGTCCTATAAAATAGACATACAAAAAGATCCTCCGATGATTTTGTAACTAATGAAGACAATCTTATTTCGTTAATCCAAAACCGCAGGGTTTCGCGATCGTTTGGACGAGACTAGTGACGTTTACAATAATCTGTATAGCTGTTATTATCTTTTATATTATTTTGTGTTTACACTTGAAAATCAAAGAGGAAGATAAAAGAGCGGGAAGAAAAATCGAACATTGTGTCCGTCGATTTCACTCTCGTTGAATTTCTCGTCGGTTCATGTAATAAACGAAAACATTTCGTGTACAAGAAAAATAGCATTTTTTTATTTTTCACTGGGCGTGTCTCATTAATTTCATCGCCCCACTTTGTGCATCCGGAGTTTCGAAGGAGTATTACGCTTACTTCCCATTCGACTAGAGAACATTTGGCGTTCGCAAAATTTTTATAGTCCTTGCAGTATGTCACTGCGTATTCGTCGTGAGAATTATAGCACCAGGAGAGAACGAACTCTGGTCCGAGGAAGAATAAAGTGTTTAAACATCGTAGAACAATGAAGCCAGCGGATATCTTATGACGAACGCCAAGAAACTCGAGGTAGCCTGAAATGAAAGAGTGATTACTAAGCAAAAGGACGCTTTATTGAAAAATAGTAGATTCCCCTTTTTTGGTTCAGTACTAACTTGTATGAGTAGAAGAATTTTCGTCAAATCCGATTCTCTCGTTGGGCCGATGTTTATCAGCAGAAAATTGATCAACGTGAGATTGTTGCATTTTACCAGGCCATCCTTGTCCACGTGCCAATCGACTATTCGCGCAGTTCTGAATACCCACATTATGATCCTCCCTATTTCGCAAGAAGGATTAGAATTGTCATGTGCGAAAATAAATTCACAAAAAATATACGCCACTTGACAGAAACGTTTTTGATTATAATTATAATAATTCATTCGAATCATTACTAAATAAGGAAGAAATATTTTTAGCATTAAAATGTAATGTAATTTATATAATTGTTGACATTCAATATTAAGACTTGTTCAATATTATAATTTTATTTTATTTAAATATTAATAATGCAATTAAATGGATTACTTAAATTCGAACAAATCGAAGTTTTATGTACGCAACTTTTCTAACAATTTTTTTCCACGATATTGTTCAAATTTAATAATATAATTGTTAAATTTAACAATTTATGAGAAGACGGTCCGGGAGGAGCATCGAGTTACGAGTTTGGAGTTCGTATGGTTATAATGTGAATAGGTACTAATCCAAACTCCTGAGGATTATGTGCTAATTCACCCCCGTTTTCGAGAAACCGCTACTTGAAGTTTATCACACTCTTTATGGCTTGTAAAGAGCGAGTGATGAAACAACAGAGGGAATACCCGATCGGCCCGCAGACAAAACTTTCGTCCAGCGGCCCGAGTTCAAATCCCGTCGAAATGTATGTTTTCCTCAAATTCCTTGTAATTTTGTAAAATTATTTTTTAGCACGTGAGTCAGAATTTAACGGTTGGTTTTTGAATGGAATGAAATTTAAATTAATTCTTTCAATTGAATACAATTTCGAATTTATTGTTTATTCAGACTTAAGGCACTATACCAGTGTAACCCATACAAAATTAGGCGATTTTCGGGAATTTTTTTAAAAGAAAGTACTCGACAGAATGTTTTGAAGTTTTTGGAAATAATAAGGTATATTTTCAGCTATATTTTAAGATTTTTTTTTACAAAAATATTGAAAAATAACGGAGTTATGTGCTGTCTTCGGACGAGCCAAAAAAAAAAGTTCCTCAACTGCTGACATGATTTCGGCCAAATGAGTAGCTGAAATAAAAAAATTCAAAAACGTTATTAAAGTTGAAGGTATTTCCTATACAATGACCTAAGATTTTTGAAAAATATAAAAAATTAACAAAATGGCGTCGTTCTGAAAAGTGTCGTTTTTTTTGGGTAAAAATATGGTCGTTTTTTTTTAAGTCAAATTGACAGTTTTCAACTAATCAAAAAGATCGTAGGTCATTGTATAGTAAATATATTCAAGAATGCTCAGTTCAAATTTGAACTCTATCGATCGGTCAATTTCTCATTGAGTTACGATGTCAGCAATTTCGAAAAGTGTCGTTTTGAGGAAAACGCTTTTAAAGTTTCAACTATCGATGTTTGCTAGATAAAATTATATTTACCATAAAAATGGCTAATCTGCTATGCCTGGCCCATACAATACACCTTCTTCTTCCTCGAAAAGTGCCTGCTGAGAGGTTGATGTTTGTCTTCGGGCTGTTCGTCCCTCTTTTGAGGACGCCGCATGACGTATCTCCGCCTGCTTGATTCGGCTGTCATCTCTTTGAACGGCATATTCTTCCGCAATAGGGCCGACAACCACACTCATTATTTTCATCATTTTTAAAATATCATAAAAACCATAATTAAATATTGCAACTGCTACGAAATTAGCGAGCTCAGTCGTTTTCATTCCGTTTTGTAGGTGCTTTGGAGCAAAGTGCCATAACAACCCATTGTAACTTTCGTTGTTGTTTTGGGTGTTTCCTCCTTTGCGTCGCTCGAGCAATTCCCTTGAACTCAAATCAGTATATATTGGTTTCAAAGCTTCCGCAATATCGTTATCAAGCGGTAAGTAATCGTGCTTGAACTTTGATAAGTCCATTCCTTGAGCTTCCGCGCGACGATAGGAACACAAGCTATTCTCACCTACGGGGCAATTTTGATGGTTTGGATTTTTATCTGATGAAGACAAGTGATAAAATGTTGCCCAAATTTCTTTGTACATTTCATCAACATTATCTTGATGCCTAGTAATTGCTAATCCGTAATATTTCTGTAGTTTATTGATAACTTGATCAGTCAACTTCTTCGTATTCTTACTCCTTCCTCGTAATCCTTTGGTTTGTTTTTTTTAGACTACGGCATCGCGTTCCCACTCTTTTCTTTACGTGCAAGTAGCATTATAATTTTTCTACACGTATATCATCGTATGGATTTAAATCCAATAAACCTTTGTATGTGGCACTATCACCGTCGCCAATGTAGCGCGTGTATTTCACTCCGTATTCCATTTCCAGCCGATTTCCATTATTCTCTCCGTATTCCATTTCCAGCTTCCATTTTTGCAGCCGATTCAACATGATTTGCATCGCAATCGTCATGGTTTTCATACCATTCTTCGTATTCTTCAGGATTAGTATATTTTTTCTTTTCCCAAACTTCACAACTCTTACAATAAGTCGATTTTACGACTGTATCGATAATTTTTTAACTATATTAACCCGCAAGAGTTGTAACACCGAAACGTGAAGTGTGGCCGCGTTTTTTCCATGTACCATCTCCAGAAACTGTTACACAATCATCCGAACCTCCTTCCTGAAAAGTTTTTGCGTTTTCTTCGGTTATGGCTTTTTGTGTACTCCATTTATAAATGGTTTCAGCTGCTTGAGCTACATTTTGAACGCATCACACGAAAGTATTATTATTAAATCTTGCCAGGAGCCTTGCCAGGAGCCAGGAGCATCTTAAATCAAGCCACAAAATAGATTTAGTCCATTGATACCGACACCAAGAAGTCGCATCACAAACACTATACGACGATTTATTTCATAAGCATTATCAATTGTCGGTCCAGAATTCACATACGAAATACCGCACTCACATGACACAGCTATTTAAAATCCTAAACCCCGTGAACTCGTTTGATTAATCTTAATGTCTTTTTTGCAAACTTTGTAAGTAACCAAAGCACTTATTGCACTGAAAATTGAGGAAAACTCGATAGAACAGTATCTATGCGTTTGTTCAACGACAATTTCGTTATCTCCGGTTTGTAACAGTTTTTCAGCGGCTGTACTGGTATTTGCGGTGGACTGTTCGTATGTAAAACGATTTTCCGAAAATCTTCTCTTCTTACATCTCGATCTAGATAAAGGATGATCGTGAGAGCCTTTTTGGACATTACTCATTTTCGTTGCGTTGCGTAGTGTACGACAACTGAGAGTAAACTGAACAGACGCTTCGATAACAATGCCTAACGGCTGCAAAATATATTTGAAATGGCAACATACTATATTTCAAGGACCGTATACACCTATACAGGCCCCCTATATTACCTACACACTGTTTACAATGCGAAAGATTCGAGTATTTACACACTAACGCCGAAACTCCGCCCATAGTCAGATAGAACGGTTTATACCTGCGAGCGGTCACTCTTTAGAACGCTGCTATTCAAAAACTATTTAAGATACGACCTTACCGCTTTCACAAGATATTTTTGAAGGTATAAACCATCGAATAATCAAAAAAAAAAAAATGATTTTTCGAAAGTGTCACACTGGTATAGCGCCTTATTCTGAAAAACATAATTTGGAAGTTTATGAATTCATTTTGACGGAAATAGACTTTCATCTCACCAAGAACATTCAGATCCGATATCCTAAACGTCGTCGTACTCGGATCCAGCTTGTCAGTATGCTCGTTGTATCTGCAGGTAAACATGTGATTTATCAAAATGTGAGAATGTTCTCGACTTCAACCGTTAATTCCCTCGGCAATGTAACTCGAAACCATCGTTGGAATTCTCTCTGAATTCTACAATCATGTCAATATTTTTCTGCATTTGCTAGGGGAAATTGCCTAGGACATAGAGAGATGTAAAATATCAAGAGAGATATCAAGATAAAAAAATATATTGATTAATTTTCGAAAAAAAAGTTCTTCGGTTTTGGAAATGAAGAAATCCTTGATTTTCGAAAAAAATAGGGATTTCTTGAAAATTTCAAGTTGCATCGCCGAGCACGACATTTTCTTGCTTCGTTGCTTACTTCGGTAATCTGTGCCTGGGACACGGTACGAGATGAAACAGCTGTGGCACGCTGTATAAGAAATTCAATATTTGCGGTATAAAGAATAGTAGAGTTGTTTTGCTGAAGTGGCCTATTATACCGACGACCGCAAAAGTCATTCCTGATAAATAGCAAAAGGTATCACCAACGAAAACTCGGGATGGGTATCTGTAAAATCAAAGATACATGGTAAAGTAAAAATACATTTTTCTGTGTATATAATGAAAGCGTGAGAATATTAATGCTTCATCCTATTAATGAATCCAAATTGCGAAGTGCGAAAAAAATCAAAAATTAAATGTTGTTAATATGTGCGTAATTTTTTTAAGCACATCTAGCAAAAAACCTTCGAAAATCGGTGAAATCGCATATATAATGCCTTAACCGTCCGGTCAATTACCATATACCCGGGGATCCATCATTTCAGCTTTGCAGATAGAATTTATTAACTTTTTCTTTAAAAAACTGTATAACCGTCTGGATCCCCGAAATTTAAGTAGTTTAAAACTCAATTTTTGTGAATTTTTTTTATAATCAATTATTTAATAATAGTTATTAACTATCAAACTTGATACCTCCTTCGTTCAATAACCAGGCACCCAGGTACCCAGTGAAGTTATTATGCATGACTGTTGGGCTTATACACACTAAAGACACTACCTATTAAAGTATTGAGGTAATTTGACTTTTAAATAAATAATAAACAATATCGTTTACGAAGGAGGTATCAAGTTTGATAGTTAATAACAATTTTTAAATAATTGATTATAAAAAAAATTGACCAAAATTGGGCTTCAAAGTACTTAAATTTTGGGGACCCAGACGGTTATACAGTTTTTAAAAAAACAAGTTAATAAATTCTATCTGCAAAGCTGAAATGGATACTCGGGTACCTGGTAATTGACCGGACGGTTAAATGGTCAAATTTTTTCACGGAAGAAAAATGTGGACAAGACATGAAGGCTGAACTTCCAAATACCCGAATAGGACACGTTCCTATTTTTATAAAAAGATCAGACAGATTTTTCTCAAATCCCGATATTGCTCTCGTAAGTCTGAGCTTGGGGGAAGGGTCCAATCTCCAGTGCCAGGTCAATACCGCGAAGGATAGATACGTACCTGAATAAGGGACAAATCTGTACATAGAGGGGGGGGATCATTGTGAAGGATGAGCAGATGGCACGGAACGCCCTGTAAGAGGATGAGAATTGGTAAAAAGGAAGCAGCAAGGAGGAAGCGAAAAGGGAAAGACCGACGCCCGCCTTGTAATAATAAAGGTTAGGCCGAGCACACAAGACGTCCCAAAAATTCACGAAAACCCACGATGTCCGCGTGCATGGAGCAATAAATGCAACGAAAAATATCTGTGCTAATGCACTATATACAGGGTGTCTCAAAAAATTTGATTGAAATGAAATTTAATTTTGAATTTTTAGTTTATCATTGCTTAACAGTGGCAGAGGCCCATTGGAAAGATTCTTTTAGCCTAGTACTCTGGGAGCGTTCCTTCACGACAAATCTGGGTCTTACAAAAATCCGTTCGCACAATACTTATCGGTCCCTTTGTCGGAGCACGTTGACCTCAATGATTTTACTTTCAAATAATTTACGTTACAAATAATAAATATTTTATAAATCTTGGTTCAAACATTTATGGTACCTTTCTCGTTCCCGTGTATCACATGGTACAGATTCAACTTCGTCTTTAGTTATATGCAACATTATATTGCTGAGAGTGCAATATTTTCTAATTAGGATACCTTCAAGCCTGCTGGACGAAAAAGGTCGGGATGGAAGTTTTTCACAAGAGCTCGTTAAAATTCGTTACGACGGAATTTCATAAAATAGTTTTATGAATATTCAACAGCAAAAGCTTCGCTGATCCCACTCGAAAGTTCGAGCTTCGAAACAGATGCAAAGTGGATCATCGGAGAACACAAATAAAACGATCGTTGACCCAAATAAGCGAAGACGTATTGGAAGTCAGAAATAAGAAAAATGGAAATCTGTGCTCATGTCTGATGAAGGCAGAGCTTCGACCGCCCAGCGGGAGTAAGAAAAGTGAGTGAACGAAAAGTGTCATAAAACGAGGCGTGTAACGCGAAATCATGAAATTCTAGTCCCGCAAACGTTGTCGATACGTTTGCGTGTCCCTTTCGAATAAATATTCACGGGACGTACGCAACGAAAATCGTGACAAAGCTTGATCGAAAACATCTCGTTCGTTCAACTCGTACGCTCCTCGCATCGAAGCGTTCCATGACTCACACAAGAAAGACCCGCGAGGAGCGACCGTTTCTTCTCGCGCTGCGCGCGGTCGTTCGCGCCTGCGCCGGACGGTGAAGCGACGGCGGCCAACGCGCCTGTCGCGTGGTCCTATAGCGCGAACTATTCCGGTCGCATTTCGTCGCAAGACGAAGTACCATATAGCGGGGTAGAGCTCCGCACGGGTGTGGTATTTCATTTCATTTTTTCTTACTCGTTACTAACCGGTGTCGAAGAAAGAAAATATCGGGGTTATTGAAAAAGGAAGGCACCCACAACGAAGCGAAATCTATCGAGTTTTTTTCAGTGACGAAATAAAATCGCGTTCGTGATGAATTTTCAAAAAGAAAACGGGTACGCGAAGAGATCCGTCGCTGGGCGAAGTTTGAGAGAAGTTTGACGTCTTGTCGTGAGACTCGCGCTAACCGGAAACGCAGGGAATATGCGTTGTTATGAGCTCGACGATCACGGCGCTGAAAAAAGTCCGGGGGACTTCTAGGCACGATAGATCCGTTGGTCAGTTCAGAACAAATTTAGCCCTAAAATTGCCCCCATCGAGTAGTCGAATACTTGTCAGCCGGTTAACCGATGACGTCACGTCGGTTACAATTTTCACCGAGAGATGTCATCGGCCTTGCCGGTGACTCTCCGATCTATCTTTGTTCATCTCGCACAGCGTTGTGTACTTCGCTGCTCCGCGAACGTACTTCGTACCCTCTGACGTACCGCAACCGAAGTACACTTGAAAAATCGATAGTCTCCAGACTCTCCATGAAGTTTGCGCCCACGAAAACCGCCCATATTTTTAGGTTTAGAATGAAACGATCGTTCTTTTACAGAATGTTTCTATAGTCCTCATTGACGAATCATCAATTTTTACAAAACAATGTGCTTTGAAATTTCAAATGAAATGCGGTTGAAATGTTTGGAAATATAGAAGGATCCAAACATTTTTGGATCCTTCTTTATGATAAAAATTCTCAAAATTTTGAAGAAATTTTCATTTCCGTTCTTTTTACAATTTTCAATTTTGATCATTCACTACGCTTCGATCATGAAATGGTGTTTCATTTAATTTCAGTGGATCTTCAATGCATATAAAATTCGTAATAAGAAATGTCAAACAATCGCGTTTATTCGAAACTGTGCAGATAATCGATTCATCGCAATCTTCAATGTCTCAGAAAGTGGGCCCAATGAGTATGACACGACGAACTTTTCCACGATCGAAGCTTTGCCGTCAAACGATAAACACGCTATTATTTCAGCGGCGTGCGTTTTAATATTTTACTTTCCTTCGTACTTTTCAGATTTTCATATGGGCAGGACAGATAACTGTTGGACAAGATGGACGTGACAGTTGTGGGACATTACAGAACGTTAAAAAATTTCGGACTTCAGTGTTGAATTCTCGGTTGTGGAAGACGAAGAAAAGTAGGGGTATAGTGAAACGGCGGAAATACGATTGGTGTGAAGATAATCGCGGTGCAATGCAGTACCGGCTGGATGGAAAACTAGTCGTCCTCTACACTCTTTTGGTGCTTCAAGTTCTCATTGTTATGATATACGTCGCTTCGACACCGACTTCCGAATTCGTAGAGCCCCCTACCGGAGCTCCGGTGAGCTTCGTCAGCGTCGAAACTAATGAGGTAACGGAAATCTTCATTTTTTCCATGTCTATTTTATGGTTTACTAAACTTCGCCCGGGTAGACCGAGAAATTATTGTTGAAAAACTTTCCAACCTCTTAAGAAATAACTTTTTTAAAAAAACTGAAATACGTAATTCTGAACTTATATCTAATATACTGAATAATTTTAAAAATAGTTTTTACTTAACAAAAGGACTGAATGGATAAAAGTTTGAACCCACGATTTTATCCCCGTCAAGATTGATTTTCCAAAAATGTTGAAACAAGTAACTTCATTTTCAACTGAAAGTCTCAGTAAGAATTTTCATGAATCTTTTTTGTCCTTTAAAAGGCTAAGAAAGAGACGGCTGACAATTGGCAACCGAAATTTCTCAAAGATGAATGATTTTCGACGTGAACTAAAACTGTTAACTTCTGCCTCTTAGAAGTGTACAGAGCCTGATGCTCAGTTGTTTGTAAAAAATGTAATGGGTCAAAATACAACGAAAATGATTCATCTTTCATAATTATGTGTTCTTTTTTTTCGTTGTTTTTATTCTGTATTCTTCTTATTTGGGAGGAGACGAACCCAACGAACCGAAAATCATGAAAATCGGTCCAGCAGATCTCGAGTTATAAGTGTTGTAACACAAACCCGACTTTCTTTTATATATAAAGATGATTGTCGTTACTCAAAGATCAATTTTATAGTCACAATAAAAATAAATTCATCATTTGATCACGAACAGACGAAACTATAAATAGTAAGCGTGAGTAAAATCCACCAAAACCTATCTTTTCGTTAAAGTTGAAAATGGTACAAAGATAAGATAGTTTCTCATTGATTATTTCACACCATATCCAAAATCCTGTTATGCGGAAAAGTGGGAAGAATCATTCATTGTGTATATATCTATCTATGAAACGACCACTAAGAATATCAACAACCTACAATCGATTAATCGACAGAAAATATCGATACTTTCGATTAATCGAAAAATCTCCTTACGAAAATTGAAAATCGTGATTTTCAAAATCCCGAAGATCCGCAAAGTTGTAATTGGATAAAAAGTAAGATTCTCCTGTCCCAGGTGGTGCGAACTTCAAAAGCGAGTCGAAAGTCGAAACCGATATACCAAACGATATCGGGTGAGGCGCAACTTCAATATGTCAGAACATCGGACCTTTTCGAGGCTTACAACGCGACGTTGTGTTGGAAGTCGGGTTTGGACGAAGTGAGAATGAGGAACGCGATAACGAGCGACCGGTGCATATGCAAGCTCGGATGGCACGGTTCCGATTGCGGTCAACCGGAAGTCGTATGGCGAGCAATAATGGCCTCGAAGCAAAACATAAAATTGTCGCGTCGACGAACAGCGAGAAGAATAATTTATACGTTCAGCGTGAACGATTACAATTCAGCGATAGCCGAGGTGATCGTCGAGGAGCTTTACAACGTTGTCGATTTTTTCGTTATATGCGACTTCAGCAACGCCGAGGATAACTTCCGTCACAAATTGTCGAGGGGTCTGGTCGGGCCCCAGCAGAACAAAATCATTTACGTGAACGTAGCCTTGAAGGCGAGAAAGCCAACTCGCGTTTTGTCCAGATACATCTGGGATCGTGTGACTTCCGTCGTGAGGAATATACGCGACGATGATATCTACGTCACGACCCAAGCCGAGGAAATCTTGAATAGGAGAGCTCTCATGTTTCTAAAGATTTACGACGGTTGGCCACAGCCCATTGGCTTTCGTCTTCGCTGGTCGGTTTACGGCTTTTATTGGCAACATCCGGCCAAAACAACAATCACTGTGGGCGCCGGTACGATCGCCCTCACCAGGGAAGCTTTTCGTACGAATTCCATTGTGGCCCAGGGTGACATCGCCAGCGAGACTGGCGAGAGAGATGTCCTAGGCCTCGTTATCGGTGACTTGAATCACTACGGCGGCTGGTACTGCCACTACTGCGAAGCACCTGCCAATGTCATTATCGCCGTGCAACGCGACTCCGATAAATCTCATACAGTCAAGTACGAGACAAAGTTCGATGTTCCTTACGTGGAGGATCTGATCGGCACGGGTGTATGGTTGGATGGAAAAACGAATCTTTTGAGAGCTCACAAATCTCGGGATCCCTACTTCGCACCCGAGAACGTTTTATCCAATACGTGGAAGTACGATTGGCTAGTCGACAATTTTTACGCCAAACTCGATTACTATTGAAACTGCAAACTATTCATGAACTGTGATATTCATTCATACTCATCAGTCCCGAAATCTCCAAACACTTTGATGTTCAGTAATCAACATGTATCATCATCATTATTATTATTATTATTATCATTATTATTATTGACCATTACTGCATAACGGATTTATATACACCGAACTGATATGTTGAATTAAAAGTATAAATGTTGAATTATTTATACAAGCGTATTGTAAATTAATTGTCATTTCTGTGTTTTTTTTTAAACCGCTGCGTATCCTGTTTCCTACTTCGGCTCAGAAAATGCAGCCTACAGGTTAAACGAAACTGGTTGCAATTCCTGCGGCTAAACCATTAGGGATTTGACATTAATCAGAATATGTAATTCCAAAAATATTAACTTCCGGTCTTAAACAGTTCTGCAGAAGGAAAGATACAAAATTTCCGTTTTCATACATGAGCTCTGAATTGGGTTTTGTGGATTTACAGAAAGTGAAGCATGTTCTTTCTGCGTCATCCATTAGATTATTTGTTCCTCATGGCACAGTTAAGAACTAACCTGATACCAAAATGACACACATTTGGAACAAAGACTCCGTATATTACATAAAAGTTAAATCAGTCTTTCTCAGTTGATAAGCGATGTACTCCCACACATTCGTTCGTGCTTTGTTCATCTGTCTTTGTAAAAATGATCCTTAAAATTAAATCGTGAGATTCATCAAGCTAGTAATTTGAAAAATTTTATGTGCAATCAGCAATATAGTAAGAAACTATCCAAATTCCAAAGTAAGAAGCAAATAGCGATAACGTGCAGAAAGGAGAATTTAGTAATTTGAAATATTTTATGTGCAATGAGCAGTATAGTAAGAAACTATTCAAATTTCAAAGCAAGAAGAAAATAGCCATAACATGTGGAAAGAATTCATATCTTCCTTAGAAGATGAATGTGCGCTACTTACCGGTTGTACCTGAAGAGGGCCAGCGACGTAGTTATATAAGGTATGATGAAATACATGGAAAACTGGTGAGCTTTCCAGGAAGGTCCCGCGAGTTCGCCCAAATTGAATATCAAAATGCTGGTCGCTATAATCAAACTCTGTCCAACTTCGAGTCCGTTTATACCGGCGAGAATGTTTATGGCATTGGTACAGAAAACTGCCAGCATTCCCATATAAACGTAGTACAAGATGCGCAGATTTACGGAAAAGCCAAACCACGGTCTCAACGGTTTTGGAACTATTATCAACGTGGAATTGAAGTTCACGTAGTAAACCATCAATAGAGGCAGAGACGCTATGCTGGGTAATAACAATTTGTGCCTCCATTTCAGATCCAAGACATCATCGGCAAAACCAAGGAGTAACATACAACAGATCGAGAGAAGAGCAGCCAAAAGCTCGACGAACTGTAAGTACGAAAAATACTTTGAGATGCGTTTTGCATTAATGATGCGCCTGGAATAATTTGCATACCGGTTCAATGGCAATTACCTCGTTGTGGGGAAAATTCGCATTTTTGAAAATGTAGTCCATGAACGGTATGGGTATAAAGAGGAACATCGTTATGAGAAATATACATCCGCTAACAACTCCCAGACCTTCAGGGCTAGAAATACAATAACGTTGTTCAATTTGAAAGATAAAATAAATTTCTTGATGATACAGAAATATTGGCTGGTCTTAAAATGTGGACTCGAGTATCCGTACTCTTAGAACCAAGAAAAATGTTTATGCCGATTCGTAAAATCCTGATTACAATATTCTAATATTCCCAATGTAAACATTTTTGAAAGTTGATTCTCCTCTCTGTCTCGGACATTTATGGACTCGTTAAACTCATACAATTGACTATTATCGCTCATACACAGTGAACAGTGAAGCTTCGTTACAAAAAAAAACAATACGAAGATATTTTTCTACCCAATCGGAAAACTTGTCTCCACGTATGATATCGAGGCAATGTAACTTTTCTCATTCATTTGATCGTTTTCTGTTTCTGAGCTGGCGATATGGAGTACTTACATTTTATCGCTGTTTCTCTTATTCATGTCAACGCCGTAGAGGTTAGCTTTTATGAACATGTTCCGTAGTTTCGGTATCAATCGTGAAGTTACGAAAAATGCGAAGATCGACATGCAAACATTTATCAGGAGCGGAAAAACGATTTTCCACTTATCATCGAAGTTTTCCATTTTTTTAACCCCACGAGGAAAATCGCACTAACGAAAACTTTTAGCACAAACGCCGGCTTTGTCCATACGTAGGCAATGTTCGTGAAGCTTGACGTGGCTAAATCCACACTGCGTACAGCTTTTCATAAGTCTCCTCATCATTGTACATAGTTTCGTACTCGAATTCATCATTCATCAGCCCGTACGATTTTTACATTGCGATATGGGATCGATCTAATACGAAAAAAAACATTGATTGCAAATACAAAACACGACGTCGAAACTATCGACGTGTTCCCGTACACGCTAGGTTACGCCCACGGACAGCTCAGTAAACTTAGCCGCCGACTTGTCCAAAATCGTGCTCTAACATACACCAATCGTTTGTTAGTTGTTTGTTAATGTTTTTAGACAAAATCCAGCGTTTCTTAGACTTTATTTATTCAAAAATACGAAAAACAAATTGCATGTCGAAGTTAGCCGTATGTAATGCTTTCGAACTTGTTTTGTAACCAATCGATTGCTAGTCGTTTGTTGGTGATTTTTAGTTGATCTTTATCGTTTGTTAGAGCCTAATTTTTATTTAATCGTTAAAACACTTTTCGTTCCAAGAGCGCCGCAAGCTACGTGCAGGTGGCAGCATCGTCGCGACGGTTGTGGCGTGGTGATACCGCCACCCCATACACAAGTTTTTCGTGCTAACTACACTGTTCACACGGCAGTGTAAACGGAACTAGGGCAGTATCTATAGAGATCTAAGGGCTAACTTAACGCGAAAATTTAAATTATTTTTCTCGCAATACTATTAACTCTCAAACGATTTTTCTCATCTCTTACACTCTCTGAAACTATGTTTTTACCATTTACGCTATATTTTAGATGCTTTAGGCAAGATTTCATATTCTTAACTTGCGAATGATGAGCAGGGTGCGCCCCACGCGTGACACGGTCCTGCGGTTGCTGGCGTTTTGGAAATATTTTTATATTTCATGAAATATGAACTCGAAAATCCTTTCAAACGATTCTCAAACGATACAAGCAAAATTTGGAAGGGTGTTTTTAGAAAAATCTGGGGGCTAACTTTACGCGAAAATGTAAATAACTCTGTTCTCAAAAACTATTATCTCTCAAATGATTTTTCTTCTCTCAAACTCTCGTAAACTATTTTCAAACGATGAAGATTTATTAAAATTATGTATGATAAGATCGGGGGGCCAACTTCACGGAGGTGAAAAAATAACGGGGGTTTCGGAAGATATGACTAACTTCACCAAGTTAACAGCATTGGTACCAACAGATATAATAGTGAGGTGCAGTCTGACGGTGAAAAGTTGTACCTCGGTCTGGAAGGTCCGTGAAGAGTTTGCCGTGCGCGTGAATGCGTGCAGTCTACGGTGCCGCGGTTCCGCAGCAACACACACATAGAATATATACAGCGTCATTTTTTTTGGTTTGTAAGAAAACTATACAAGATAGCGTTACGGGGATTTGAAAAGCCGGCAGGACTTCCACCGTCGGGAATAAAGAGAAGGATTCCGGCGTGAGGGATCGTAGATTTATCCAGCAGACAAAGATAGACGAGAGAAGAAGAAGCGATGGAAAGTGCGGAGGACAACGAGCACGACGTGCTCAAAAAAGTTTTAACGGACGAGGAATTGGCGCAGATTCCGCAAGAAGTTGGCAAAAAGCTTACGGTCTATTTCACCGAACACTTCGAAGAATATTTAACGGCCAAAGCGGTTTTTCAACATGGACGTCAGAGCCTCGGTAATTACGAACATTTATTCACATATGTATTTTTTTCTCCCGCCTTAACCTCTTCGTTACGGATGCTGCTTTTTTTACCAACAAACTTTTTTCTACCATTCCTTCGATCCGTTCTATCTCGAATTCTGTTCGTTTAAACGAAAAACAGAAAAGGAAGCGAGTAAACTTCCAGCGTTTGACGGCTACGATCGTTTTTTTGTTTCGACACGCAGAACAAAAAGTTGAAAAACTTCAGAAGGAAAGCGCCGAACAGAAGCTCGACCTGGACGAATGTAGAGGGAAATTGGAACTTGCTGAAAATTTTAGTACCGAATTACAGGAAAAACTTGACGAAGCAAAAAACGAAATATACAAACTGCAAGAATCGGTGAAGAGGTATCGTATTTTATAATCACTAGTAATGTTCGTTGAATCTTTAATGATGTTGCATTGATTAGCGAGTTCGGTTTAACGATCAGCTGGCTATTGGCTACAAGATGTTCAGTCTTGGATTTTTCAATGGCCATCGTCAATAATTACTTTTACTTTGTCGATTGTTTTATCATTTTCATGTACACGAGAATAAGTAAGACACCTTTAGAACGACTTCAGATATATTTATTGTTCATGCATTTTTGGTGATTAGAATCTGTACAGAAAACATGGTTAATGAATTTGAGATTTGTTGCGTCTTCCACATGTACACACAGTTAACAGAAATTCAATTGCATTTCCTAGAGGTATGGTTTATTAGAGCCCCCAAAAGCAATTTACATGATTGTCACAGTAAAGATTATGATACCAAGCAATCTTATTTTTTATTTCTTCACCTACGACAATCAACAGATTCAGCAAAGAAAACTCGGAATTCCAAAAGCAAAGAGATGCAGATCGCAGTAAATAATACAATTCCAAGCAATCTTATTTTTTATTTCT